>MU854409.1:0-111753 GCA_033296685.1 Parachaetomium inaequale | reverse complement strand
TTTTGAGGATTTCTTCATCGCCCACCCTTCGGTGCACTCGGGGCGTCGATTACCCGCACTGCCGGACAAGGCACGCCGCCTCCAAAGGTCAATTCCAGCCAACGGGCACGCGACGCTAAGACACCGCACCAAAGCTCCGCAAAAGGATCGCTGATCCTCGGCCGCCCCAACTTCCAAGCTGCCTGCCTGCCCGCATTGACTGGCTCGAGACTGGCCTCGCTGCATCTTTTCCCCGATCGCAAAAACAAGATGACTTCGTCCAAGGCCCTCCGCCTCTTGTCCGCGTTATGACCATGCTGTGCGTCTGCTGATCGCCACGACTGAGCCCCGAGGCCCTGGGACCGCTTCCTCACACTGCAGCGCCAAGCCACATTCAACATTGCCATCCCTCGCCCCTCCCGACAGACAGACCCCAACGTCTTCACCTTCGATTCCTGCCCAGGCCGGAGCGCGGGCATCCCGCCACCCAGGACTCATCGCACAGAGTCCGCCCCAGCGCCGCAGCTCGGCTCACCATGGTCTTGCTATGAGGAGCGCCCGACATGACCAACCCGATCAACCGAGCCCTGCCGCCGCCCAAGCAAATCCGCTTTGTCAACAACCAAGGCCAGCCCCCGTCCAAGAGGCGGAGGATCAATGCAGCGTATGTTTCTCCTTTCGTCTCCTTGCTTGTACTCGAGATCTTGCCCATTGCCGACCCCTCGGCCCGCCTCTCTGGGACTGTTACCGCCCTCCCATGGCCTGGCACGGTTGCGGGGTCTTGATGGGCGGTGCTCCGCCATGCCAAGTTTGGATATAATTCTAAGAGCGCGCCAGATGCTTGACGTGCCGCAAGAGGAAAACGCGATGTGCGGGCGAGAAGCCGGATTGCTCGACCTGCAAGAAGAATGGGCACGTTTGCTTGGGATACACGGACCTGGTGGAGAGGAAGAGGGAGGACCACGACGATGATGGGTTCGTGGTCCTGAAAAGCGAGGCTGCCGACACGCCGAATCTGAACAATGGCACCGGAAACGGCTATCCGGAGGAGGATGACGACGACAAACGGGACCGACGCCGCTGGGCGAGCAAGGTTGTGCCGCGCACGGCAGGGTTTGTCGACCAGGACGCCATGTCGAGGAGCGATTCGCGATCCAGCGCGACGGCCACACCGAGCCGCCCGCGCGAACCCAGCAACGATTGGGACCAAGACACCAAGTCGCAGGGCTCGGCCAAAACCATCCGGCGCTCCAACCTGCCGCGGAATGCTTCTTACTCGGAGGACAGCCGAAGTACAAACAACCGCTCGCCCGTCCAGCTCGAACGCCACCGCGTGCCATACTTTCGCTATTTCGGCCCTACTGCCATCGTTCCGGGCTTCAAACAAATGGTGGTCAACGTGTATCGCGATAACAGGCGAAAGAGCCGGGGCAGCTCGTTCTCGACCACCTCTCCGGGGTCACTGTTTGGCCACGGCATCCCTCACAACCATGCCTTGCACCAGGAGGCGACCTTGGAGACGCTCGAGGACCTGCCCGTATACGACATGAATAGCTCCGGCTCAGTCCATCCCCTGATCATCTCTCTCGTCGAAACCTTCTTTCTCCATCTCGGCTGCAACTACCGCTTCTTGCGAAAGGATCGGTTCCTGCTTATGCTGAAGGAGAAAAGGATCGAGTCCATCCTGGTCGACGCCGTGTGTGCTCTGGCCGCCCGCTTCTCCGAGCAGCCCATCTTCACAAATAACCATGACGGGAAGCTGAAGCGGACCGAATATGGCCATGTCTTTGCTCAGCGAACAAAGGCCGCCATCGTCGACACCTTCCCTTGTCCCTCGGTTGCTGCGGTCCAAGCCTGCCTGCTGATGGCGTACGAGGGGTTTGGCGCCGACCAGGACAGCGCCCTGTGGATGTACCTCGGCATTGCCATCAGGATGGCCGTTGATCTTGGGCTCCAGAAGATGGAAGGCGTCAAGTACCAGGGGGAGCGCGACCCCTGGTACACGAGGTACTGGAGCCGCAAAAACCCCGACGGCACGGACGGCCCCGACAACAAGCATGACGACGAAGAGACTCTGAGTCCGGAGGAGCAGCAGGAGGTGGAACAGGAACGCATCGATACATTCTGGTCCGTCTTCGTTCTAGACCGTGTCATCTCGTCAGGCACGGGCAGGCCTGTGACGTTTCGGGACGACGACTATGAGCTCTCACTGCCGCCGCCGACGGTTGACCCCGTTTCCAACTGGCCCGACCCGTTTCCTCCTTTTATCGAGATCATCCACTTGTACGGCCGCGCGTCTGACGTCCTCAACAACATCCGGAATGCCAACGACCTCACCGAGGAAAAGATGTACAAGCTCAGGATCATGGAGAGGGACCTCACGGCAATCTACCAGAAACAGGACCAGCGCCTCCACTTCAATGCCGTCAACTTCCGCGAGTACGTGAATGCGAGCCAAGGGACCACCTTTATCTTGCTGCATTTCTGGTTCCACGCCTTGGTCATCATCCTTCACCAACCCACCTTGCTCACACCGTTCCATAACTTGAGCCCAACCCAGCTCCTGGCGAATAGCCCCGAGCTGCCAAACAGCCGCGAGCTGTCCATGTCAAGCGCCAAGACGATTGCCGATATCCTGGCCTTCGCCGAGCTGATCGACCCCAAGAGCTTAATTGGCAACCCGTTCACGTCTCAGCCCATCTATATCGCCGCATGCGCCTTCCTGATGGAGTCGGTCGCCAACACCTCGCAGCCCCCGTCGCGCGAGACTTCGCCAACTCCGGAACTCAAGGCCAACCACTTCAAGCCGCCCGTTGCAAGGTACAGCTCGAACCACGACGCACGCCCAATGAAGCACTCCCTTCTTGCGTCTGCCGCCAACCAGAACTACCAGCGCTGTTACAAATCTCTTCAACAGCTGGAGCAGTACTGGGGCGGTGTCGGGTACATACTCACGGCGTTGGACCAGAAGTCAAAGGGCATCTGGGATGTTGAGACGTTTACCAATGAGGAGTATGAGGCCATGAAGCTGGCGCGGCGAGGTCCGTTGAGCCGCCTGCCCAGATTCGAGAATCCTGCCTCGCCAAACGTTCCGCCCATCGCATACTCACTTACCGGCACCACAAACTCGCCCAACTCCAACCTTACCGTGCTCTTCCAGGGCCACCTTGCAGCGCAGGCCGGGGCAGCTTCCTCAGCTTCCGTCGCTTCGGTGCCGCCGCAGCCGTCGTCTGTCCCGATGTCTGCGGCGACCCCTCCCGGCAACATGATTTACGACCCCATCCGGCAGAGCCTTCCGGAAACGCCCCCGGCGTTCCCCCCGGCATATCTGCAGCCCAACGTCTCGGCCGTGCGCTATCAGCCCCATCCGTCCAAAGCGCACCGACTTTCCCAGTCGCCAGCAGTCGGCAAGTCGATGCTGAAGTACGAGTCGCCGTCCCCCGGCGACCTAGACCAAAGCAGCCCGCACGACGATACCAAGTCGCACATGTATGGGTCGCGATCCAACCATGGCCCGGTACACCACTCGTCCTACACCCACATCCCGCCGATCCACCCAGCCTACGAAGGCATGACCCATGACCGCTCGCCCTCCAGCACCCCTACAGATTCCGGCATGGGCCCGCAGCACGCGTCGCACAGCCATAGCCACGGCCATAATCATAATCACAACCACGACAACGGCGTCGACCATAATCATCACAACGGCTACGAGGCAGAGTTTGCGCAGAGCGGCTTGGTGTCGGGGTCCTACTCGTACATGGGCCTCAATCCCATCAATGATATCATCACGTTCAACAGCCAGGAGGTCAACTTTGACATGCTGGGGCTGCAGAGCGAGATGATGCCGCCGTGGCTGGAGATTCTGCCGGGGGATGTCCTGGGCGGGTTGTTTGAGGGGGGCATTATGGGGGCGAGTCAGCATATGGGGTAGCTCGCTCCTCCTTGTTTGGTTAAGGGGTGTCACATGATTGATGACTCTTGGGATTGCTGGGATATGAGTGTGATGATGTTGACTGCATTTGGTGGCATCTTATGTTTTACGTTACTTGTCTTGATGATCTTGGCCATCTTCGGTTCTTGACTTGTTTACTTTTCCCTACTATCTTCTGTGTTCCTTTCGGCAGGATAACGAGCAAGCACACACTGACGCTGGTTGCTGGTGGATTTCCACTTTACTCCCTGCCCCTCGCGACTGAAACGGAGTTGTTGGGTCAGACACCACAGCACACACACAGTGAGCACAGCACAGCACAGCATAGGAGGACATTTGAGGAGCACTATCTAGACAGCAAGTCATATCATAGTATGAAACCCAGGGAGAAATGGAGGAGGAGGGCGTGGATCAATGGCGGCTCTGCTTTTTTCCCTGTTCTGTTTTCTCATATACCACGCATATGCAACGCACACGAGAGAGAGAGATATTACATGGTACCTGGCTGGCGTATGGAAAGGAAAGGGAAGGAAAGGGATAACAACCAATAAAGAATGGGAAAGAGGGACAGACAGACGGTTGGGCTTCTTCCTTTTTTTTTTCCGTGATGCGTTTTCTGTGTGATTCAGTCATCTTTTTTGATACCTTGTGCGGGAGTTTGCTGGTGTGTGTTTTCCCTGTTTAGCGAGCGTGGGAGTTTAGTGAGGGAGGATACTAGGTACAATTGACGCGTGGGTTGGTTTGTTGTGTCTGTGGTTCTTGTGTGTCTTGTCGTCGCAATCCTTGTAGAGGTGTGAACGAGATGAACTCAAATCCGGCGGTCCCGCTGGTGAGAGGGAAGCTCAGCCCTAGCTGGGTAGGCAACACTGTGCTTCGTTTTGGTATCCTGGTTATGCCCCTTGCAGAACACCAGGGGGTTAAGGTATTACGCTGTGATCCTGATCCTGATGGACATCGTTCCGTCGGAGGTTGGCTCCTCGGGTTGATGTTGTTCCTTGTAATAACAGAGGCGGAGCAGGTATGAGGGTGGTGCAAATACCATCATCTATTGTCTCAATCATACCACTATTTATTACGAGCAACCAGTTGGGACATGAGGATATGTAAAGTGACACGAACATGGTATCAACAAAAGTAATCTATGTACATGACTCCAAGTCAGATATATATACGATGCAAGAACCCCCCCTCTTATCACTCAAGCCCCCCCCCCCCTCCCCCCAGCCTTCCGACCAACACCACCCTCTACATAGTCATAACACTGTCGTCACGTATTATCCCCCTCCCCCTTTCCTTTCCCACCCCCCATCAAAAGCAGCCCCTCAAAGCAGCGCCTGCGTCTCCCCCAACTTCTTGGTACAAAACGACCCAAAATACCGATTCAGCGCATCCACCGTCGCACTACCCTCCTCCAACGCCACCACAACACCAACATACCCATCCGGCCTGACAACCACGACCCCGCCCCTCTCCTCATCCAGCCCCATCTTGGCGTGCGCGCACGCCCTCGCCTCGGGAACGCGGCGGTCCCAGCGGTCGTCGGCGTAGACATGGTCACGGTAGCGCGCCAGCAGCGGGGGCAGGTCGCGCGCGATCTCGACGTCGGCGCGGGGCGCGGCGAAGACGGTGCATACGGTAAAAAAGAACGAGTGCGGGTTGTGCCGCTCGTGGTGGCTGACGCGGTCGGCGTCCGGGCGGGCGTAGGCCGAGTAGAAGGAGTTCTTCTTGGCCATGTTGGCGGCGAGGTCGCGGAGGGCTTGGGCCGTGGTGGTTGGCCGGCCGGCGAAGACGAAGAGGCGGAAGGAGCCGTTGAGGGGGATTTCTTGCTCGAGGTGGACTACGTTTGCGTCGACGACGCGGGTGACGTCGGCGTTCATGAAGAGGCGGCCCGGGACGAGTTTTGTGGTGGGGGGGTGGACGACGTGGGCTTGGGCGGGGTGGGTGGGCGACCAGTTGAGGGCGTTGGGTTTGTAGAAGACGCCGTAGCCGCTGGTGAATTCGCAGGATTCTTTGAAGGTGTTGATGAACTCGTTCTCTTCTGACTGGGCGCCGCCGGCGCCGGTGCTGGCCTGGGCGGTGGCCGCGGCGACCGTGTTGGCGGCGGGCGGGCGCTGCGAGAAGAGCTTAGCGTACTTGTTGTCGAAGGAGAGCAGTGTCTCGGCGACGTCCTTGCGCTCGGGCTCGTACGTCTCGAGCAGGCTGCGGTTGGCAAAGCCGGCCTCGACGGCGTGGATCTTCCACGCCAGGTTCTGGGCGTCCAGGAACGCCGTGTTCATGCCCTGGCCGGCCTTGGGCTGTGCACAGAGTTAGCTCGGGTTCTTGGCTGGCCGTGCTAGCCGGAGAACTTACGCTGTGGGTGTGGCAAGCATCGCCGCCCAGGAACACGCGGTGGTCCAGGGTGTACTTGTCGGAAATGCCCTGACCGATGGGGTAGACCGAGTACCATTCTACCCTCTCCCACTCGATCGAGTAGGGCTGCAGGATCCGCTGGGCGGAAGCCTGGACTTCCTCGGTGGTGGCCGTCTTCCGGGGGTTGAAGTCGGGGTCGGTGGAGGAGGCGATCTGGATGTAGAGGCGGACCATGTTGTTCTCGCGGGGGATGACCATGATGGAGCCGTGCTCGGAGTGGATTGTGCATTTCATCTACCCCTATATTAGCATGACTTCCCATTTCACTTGCAAATAGGAGGCGACGTACCTTGATATCGGGAAAGTCTGTCTTGACAACGCCGTCCATGACACCCCACACGTAGGCAATGGGGTCCTTGTGCTTGATGCCGATCTTCAGCTGGTCGCGGATGAATGACCGCGCACCCTCGCCGCCGAACAGGTACTTCGCCTTGACCGTCTCCTTGGACGTGCCATCGACGTGCTCCAGGTCAACCGTGACGGGGTACTCGGGGTCCGCCTTCTCGTTGGAGGTGAAGCCCTTGATGGTCCACGGCCGCTGGATCTTGACGCCGTTCTTCTCGAGGTCGCCAATGAAGACGCGCTCGATCAGGCCCTGGTGGAGAAGGGTGGTGAAGGGGTATCTGGCGTCGATGAAGCTGGGGCAGCTGGCCCAGGTGCCGGTCCGGACGATGCCCTTGCCGGCCTTTGGCGGGTCCCAGAAGGCGACCTCGTAGACGCGGGCGGGCTTGTGGGCCATGACGGCCGACTTGAGCCCCATGTTCCGGAGCAGATCGAGCGAGCGGGGCTGGATGCCGTCGGCCCGGCCGGTCGGAGTTGGCTCCGCCCTGTTGTCGATGTGCTTGATCTTGTAACCCCATCTCGCTAGGCAGGTCGACAGCATCAAGCCGACGGGGCCGGCACCAACAATGACTACCCACTCCTGTCAGTGCCCTGGGCTGCGATCAAGGCAAAGTGTGCCGGCTTACCAATGTCATAGTGGTCGGGACTCGGGTGCCTATCCGCTTGCGCAGCCATAGTTCTCTGGGTATATCTGAAGGGGGTATGCGAAACGAAGACGAAAAGACAGGCGCACTGGGTATCTCAAGGGAAAAGGATAAAGTCTGCTGAATGGCCTGCGGAAGGAGAACAAGTAGAGACCAATCGACAGCTTGGGGGGCTCGGGCAAGATATTTGAGCACCGGACGGCTCATGCTACCAGGATCCGGGTTTAGATCCGAACGCCGGGGCAGAGCTACGGAGAAGGCGCGAGGGAAGCCATCAATCACATCGCCAGTTTGTCAGACGCGTTTAGGATGGCACGACTGAGGAACGCGGCAAGCAGTTCGGGAAGCTCCAGGGCCAGGGCCTGACTCGGCGTGAAGCAGAAAGCGAGGGCGAAGAGCAGGCCAGCTCGGGCCAGTCAGCGCTCATGAGGGGTCCCGGCAAGGCGGGCGGCTGAAGGCGAGGGCAGAGGCAAGGGGGACCTTGGGACCCTCGCTCTCGCAACATTTAGCCCTGTGTGGGGTTCTGGGCATGCTTTCGGGCGACGGGGCGGCGTTGTGACGCTGGCAGTCCAGCGTTCTTCTCTCCAACAGACTTCGCCATGAGCTGGGTCTGGCTGGCACGAGGGGTGAGGGGGGCGTCGGGACTTCAACACGGGAATGAGCAGCGGGGCCGCTGTGGGGTTGCCACGGCTCGAGCACGGCTGGGATTGTCGGGAATGAGAAACGGTGAGACCCGGTTTTTGCTTCCGCATCCTCCACACAGTGAGACTCCACCAGGACCGAACAGACGACGCCCCCTCGGCCCCAGGCCCGGACGACTGCTGGTGGTTGCTGTGATTGGGCCGGCTCTGCTGCCGATCTGCGTCACCGTGCCGTCGCGCAGCCGTACCCGCTAACCGGGCACTTGGCTGTGGGCTGAAGGGCATCACTTCGACGATGGCCCGCCTGCATCGCCAGTCTCCGAGTCCCGTGGGAAGAGCCGCAAGGTAACAACGAGCGGCTAGGCCTCCGGGCCATCCCCCACGTGTCGTGATGTGCTCTTCGCAGGGTTCCATCGCTTCCATCTCGGCTTCCAAGACGGGCGAGGCGATCCTTGTCTTCTTCATCAGACTCCGTCATCCCCTGCTGCCAGTTCACGGTCCCAATAAACGAGCTCGACGCTTTTCCATGAGGGTGTCGGTCAGCCTTGAGGTTTTGCGCCTGTGGTTTTTCGGTGTTGGATCCGATGGACTTGTACGGCTTGGGACGCGGATCGGCCGTGTGTCGCCCGGAGGACGGGGCTGAGACCTCTGATGACACCATCCCAGGCTTGCCAGACGGTCTTTGGTGGAATAATTGGGTGAACGAAGGAAGGGAGGTTGCAACGGCTGGTCGGGCTGGCGCTCCTGTTTTTGGTTGGCCATGGCGGCTGCAGCGGCGGATGGGCATTCGACAAGTCCTCCATTGGTGATGCAGGCCAATATCACGGCCCAACGCATTCCACACATACGGCTCCAGAAATCGGTCGATGCTTGGGCTGGACTTGTGGAGCAGAGGCCCATGTTCCCCGTTGGCCGGGCACCGACGTCGTCTCAGAGAGAGCCCAGATCTGGTAGAGGTCGATGGCAACGGCTCTTGGTTATCGTGAAGTCCCTGTCGACTTTGTCTTCAACCTCCCTTGTCGGACCCATGGTTTTTGTTCGATGTTTCTCTTGGCCAAGGTCGGCTCCCATTGCTTTGTTGGATATTCGAGGTGCACAGCATGTCGAAATTCTGTGGTGTGCGAGGATTAGGGCAGAGCTGCCTGGACGTGGTCGTTCCTTCTTCTTTCAGTCAGCACCAGCTTGAAACGAAGACGCACTGAATTTCGCGAACCCAGGTCTTCAGTTGGAAGCCTCCATCAAAGGGATTATGGGTTGTCACTGGGTGAAATAAGGGGGGTAAAAGGAGGCCTGGAGGGAAACTGCTCACCATCCTTTCACTGTCGGTGTGTCTCGGCGGTGCCCCTTTTTGCAACACGTACCGATCATGTTGGTGTTTAACTGTGTTCGCACCAAGATGATGGCCGCCCTTGGTGCGAGAGCATCGAGAGCCTCCGGGGCCCGCCTTCTCATCCCGGCGCCGGTGATGGCGGATACCCCTCGAGCGCCGAGAGAAAGGGCGCGGAAGCCTTCGCGATCCCATCTCTCTGCGGCCTGGCCCACGACATCGTTGCCTGAAACCCCGTCGATGCGAAATTCCTGCCCTCTTCTGCTCGCATCCAACCTGGCCGACGTGACTTTCTTCACTCTCGCCGCATACCACCAGCCGTGGACCACAGAGCATCGCTCAATGCGCTCCTCTGCTGAACAAGGCGTCGTTGTTGTTGCAAAGACCCATTCGCTTTCTTCATTTTATATCGGGAAAATCCCAGCTCTTGGTAGTCTCGCGTCCAGCAAAAAGTCGACAACATGGACGACGACTATGGCGACTATGACGAGTATGACGACCATCGCCAGTCCATCCACGAGATATGCCTTGCGCGGCGGCTGATCCTGTCGCCGGCGAGGCCCGAGATGGTGACGGTTAGCAGCCCTCGAGAAGGCAGTTCGTCGCCGCTGGAGCCTGTCCAGGAAGAAGTCGTCGAGGAGCAGCTTGAGGACGTCGAGGGTAAGTCCGGCTCTCTAGCTTTCGCGTTGGCTCCGTTGTCTCACTGTCTCGTGCTTTAGGTTACTTGCAGCAGATGGGAGCTGGGAAGTCGGCGAGCTCGAGTCTGCAACGACACCATTCCGGACCGCGGGTGGTCTTCAAGGACGACGACGACAACTGGTCCATGTTCTCGAACCCGGACTGTTTGCACGAGCGCAACTGCGGCCACAGGGCGGGACCTCGCGTCTTGTTCAGGCCTGCCGGGGTCGGATCGGATGACACTGGCAGAGTCTTCGAGTCCCCGAACGGCCCGATAGGTACGCAGCCACCGTTTCCTGCAACGGCACCTCCCCGCTCCCAAACATCAAGCCCGTTCTCTATGCGTGCTCAGGCCGGAGAGGACATGGCAAGCCAGACGAGCATGGAGCTCCCGAGCAGGATCGGGCCCTTCCTCCTCGAATCGCACTCGAGCCGAAGCTCTGTTGCTGAGGGCCGTGAGTATCGCTTGCCCTCGCTCCAGCCGTTCCTATACAATCCATTGGCACAATAGCAACTGAATGGACTCGTGGCTGACTGGGACAATAGTTGTGACGGGTGATTCTGAGTTAACGCCAACTCCCATCACAAGTGGGAAGAAGACGCTGCGAGCTGTCCGTAAGTTGCTCCCTCACTTACACTCTCTCGAGCTTATTTCTGACTTCGTCCTCAGAGAAAGAGTACTACGCTTCTCGCACGGCAGACTGGGTTGTGAATCTTCCTCCTGAAGCCACCACTGTTCCCGGCCACACCACCCCTCTCGCTGTAAATCTTTCCTCCCAACCCACCGCGCTTTCCCGCACCTTTCTTAACCCTCTCGCGCCAGACTCTTGCAACCAGCGACCCCGCCAATTCCCAAGATTCCGAAGACATGGGCATTTCGCATCGACACGACTCGGCAATTCGAGGCAACTTCATTCCTCTTTCCAAATCCTTCAAAGACCCTTCGCCTTCGACTCGCCGCGACCAGGAGCCCCGCGGTGTCTACCTGCAACTTAGCTTGACCGACTCGCAGATGGATAAACTGGCTTCTGTGTGAGTACTTTTTCGCGTCATCGTGGATTTTCTGCTGATTTATTTATCTCAGGCTGTCCTCCGAGGACGATGTGCCGCCGCTTCCTCGGGGCAGGTTCAGAGATGCCGACCAGCACGCGGACAACATGAACACGGCAAGCAACGAGAACAGGGCGCCGAGAATGCGCTCCCGATCGCCCGCAAAGACGTACCAGTCGGCCACTGCCCCTTCCCGTGCGCGCTCTCGGTCGCCCGTCAAGTTCAACCTTGCCAACACCCCCGAGAGCCAGCGCACCATCCAGGGCTTTCAAGTCAACACCAGAAGCGCGTCGCCCAGCAAGGCACAGGAGGCTCGTCGTGATCGGAACACTCCGACGACCTATGGAACACCGACTCGCTCTGACGGACGCGCAGTGAGGGGCCCTCCTGCTCCCATCGACACGGACCTCGCCCGAGCCCACGCCAGAATGGCCGCCATGCGGCTCGGCAAACAGCCTGCCGTCGCTGTCCACAACCCGCCCGAGCGCGCCGCTTCCCCTGTCCGCCAGCCCAACCAGTATCCTACGGCCGACGACTCTTCATCGTACTATTCCCAGGACTCGGCTGGCGAGCGCCTCCCTCCCTGCATCAGCCCGCTCCGCATCCAGAAGGACAACGAGCCGAGGCACATCAGCATCCTCCAAGAGTACACCGACAAGAAGAACTCGGCCCGCGGTTCGGATAAGGCGTCGGAAGAGCTCGAGCACCACGCAACCCCGGATGAACTCTCCAGTGGCGCAGAGCTGGCCTACACCCCGTTGGCGCCCTTCCTTCCGCAGGGCGCTCCGACGGTCAGGAAGGCGTCCAAGACTCTGATTGGAGAGGGCGGCTGGCTCGAGAACACATCCAAGCCCGAGCAGACCGGCTCCCCCACCCGAGGCGGCAATTTCCTCGGCAACCTCGTCAAGAAGGCCAAGGAGATGGCAAGTAACCCACTGACTGTCCGCTCAACCCACCACTAACCCTCTCCCAGATCGAAGCCAACCAGGACAATCGCGCCCAGCGCAAGTCCCGCGAGTCTGACAACAAGAGCCGCCCGGCCTCGCGCCAGCTGGCCATCTCGCTCAGCCCGCGCGAGCAGAGCCTCCTCTACTGCGAGCTCGAGTTCACCCTAACCACAGCCCTCAACGACTACATCACGGCGCAGCTCACGGCCGGCCGGCTCGAGGCGGACCGCCTCAAGAAAGTCGCCGAGGACTGGCAGCGCAAGGGCCGGCCCAAGGTGGTCGGGTTCCGGTACGACATGGAGACGCAGCTGGACCTGGTGCGCCTGCACGTCGGCGACTTCAAGTTCTACTCGCGGCCCGCCGCGACGGCCGCCATTTTGGGGGTCATCGACACGGCCAAGGCCAACGCGCGCGCCCTGCGCATCCGCACTTTCTGCCAGCCTGACACCGTCATCGCCAAGCAGCTGCTTGACGCCCAGGGCCTGTTCAACATCCTCGGCTGTCCCGAGGACCAGCAGATCAAGCTGGCTGAGATTATCGCGTTTTTCAAGGCTGCCATTGAGAGGCGCCGGCTGCATAAGCTGCAGGAGTTGCACATGCAGCAGCAGCAGCAACAGCAGCAGCAGCAGCAGCAGCAGGGGCTGGGTCACGGTGGAGGTGGCGCGGTTGCTGCTGCTACCTCGCCGCTGCGCAACAGCAGGAGCCCCAGGCAGGGCGACGACTGGTGGGGGACTACGGCTGCTGCGGCCACGACGGGGCAGCTGAGGGGCGGCCATATGCAGGGTGCTGGCGGGATGGATCCGGCTGGGTATGATTCGCAGGAGGAGTAGCCTGGCAGATTGCATTGAGGTCTTGCCGTCTTTCCTATGCTCTGGCTTATTTTCTGGTTTCTCGACTACGATATCTGATGCAAGGCTTATGTGGCTTTGTCTCGGCTTCGTCAGGTCGAGAGTTCTTTCGGCTCGGTGCATGGTACGGGCTCATATCAGCGAGCTACCTGGGTTGGAGCTTGACAAGGGGAACACTGAGGGAGAGAGTCTATGGCACATGGGGGCGCAAGTATGGAGCGGCCTTTCCTAGGTTCTCTTTGAGCATTATGTTGGAGTTTCACGGTCTCCCAGGCACACTACACGGCGTTTCTTACGGCACGTTTGGCATTCACGGACGATACCCTTCTCTTTGTAACTGGGATGGGCGTTGCGGAATACCAAGGAGCTGGGAATATTCGGGAGTTTGTGCTGGCTTGGGATGTAGGTTTAGGGATCTGTTGGTGATATTAGGCAGAAAACTGAAAATGAGATGTTCTCACATCGGGGGTCGTGTGCTTGCTTACCTTTGTGAGACTGGGTAAGAAAAGCAAGAAGTATCAGACCTCCAAGCTCTAGACAAGCAGTGAGGTACTGCCCACGTCAACACCAAGGGAGGTCACAGAGAAAATCCGTACCCTGGTGACCAAGGCCACACCCTCTGAGCATTTCGACGCATGTATATTCAGATATGTTCCGTACCAGAAGCTGACGCCCTGACATGGTGATGCGCACGCCCGTCCGTCGTTGAGTACCAACTTGTACAGTCTGAGCCGAGACAGAAAGAACCCAGAGCTTGTTTATCTTGTGCCACGTATCTGTTCCCCCCCTCCAAAGAAAAAGCTCATACATCAGTCATTACAAGTCGTTATCCTCATGTCACATCCCAATACAACAAAACATCCAACCCACATAAAAAGGCCAACCCGCCAGAACAATCTTACATCTAACAAGTCCCTCCCCCGCCACCCAATCACCAAGAAGAAAAAGCTCTCAGTACCTCCTCCGCCCTCACCGATACCGCCCCCCCTCTCTATACCTCCCCCCATCTCCGTCCTTATACCCCTCCCTCTCCTTCCCCCCATCAATCCTCTCCTGCGACCTAGCCCCCTCAATCCTCTTCTCAATAGCATTCGCCCCCAACCCGCCCACCGCCGCCCCGACCACAGTCGAGATCAAATGATGATGACGATGCGCATCCCTATCCCTCTCCCTCTCCCCCCCATGGTGTGAGTGATGTGAGCGATGCCGATCCCGATCCCGCTCCTTAGCCGCAACAGCCTCACTCGCCTCTCTCGCCGCCAGCCCGCCCACAATCGCGCCCAGCACGCCCACGCCCAGGCCCGACGTGGACGGGGTGAATGTGGAAGACAGCAAGCCGCGTGCTTTGCGCAGTGGCGAGCGCGAGTGCGAGTGCGAGGATCTCCCCTGGTGGTGGTTGCGGTCACGGTCGCGGGGACGGAGGTACCTGTCCTCGTCGTCCTCGGTGTCATCGTCACTATCGCTCGAGTAACCACCGCGTCTACCGCGGGAGCGGTCCCTCTGGGAGCGGTTGCGCCGCCGTGCGAGGGTAGTCGAGTCCGCCACGGTCGTCGGGGTTTCCCCGGTGGTGGTAGTAGTTGTGTAGGTGTCTGTAGTCGCGGGGTCGTCGGCAGGGCGCCCACGGCGGTGACCTGCACCGGACCCAGGGCCGGCGGCGCCCGAGGCCAGGGGAGGGGGGTGGTAAAAGGGGGTGTGGGGCTCGTATTCGAAGCGCGGGTGGCGGTCGCGGTCGTCCGGGGACATGTCGCGGCCGCCTGCGTGCCGGGGGCCCGGGGTGGGGGAGCGCCGGCGGGGGGAGCGGTTGTGGTGGTGGCGTGGGGGGTAGTCGTCGTCGGATAAGGAGGAGAGGGAGTCAGAGCGGAAGCGGGGCATGTTGTATGGTTGTCTGGTTGTTGGAAGTGTGGGTGGTAGTTGTAGATGATGAGAAGTGGGACGGTTGAGATGTTGGTTATTATAAGGCTGGCCGTCGGCTGCTGATGGCCGCCCGACTTCTCTGTACACCCAAGAACGAGGCTGAGCCTGGTGCCCGGGCCTGCCGACGCCTGAAGTGCCGAAGAGGCCTGCGGGAGGATACACAGGCGTAACTGCTGTGGAAGTTGCCTCGTCGCGCAATGAGGCAACGCAGTGAGGCTCCAGGATGGTGCGTCCCGAGGCGGCGAGAGCAAATGCTGTGCGCGGCTGTCACGCGCCTCAAACTGACAACTTGAAGCGATGAGTGATGTATCAGACTGCGAGAACGAGGCTCTTGAGCTTTGAAGATCCGCACCACTCCGCCACGTTGTCGGTGAAGAAGAGAGGGAGTTTTGAAATCTGGATTGGCCGGGCTCAGCCGGGGCAGGACTAATTGTAAGACAGGCTTTCCCAGCAACTTGCTCCAGGCCCGGGGCTGACGTTGATCCCATGGGATGAACGGCGTTGGAGTGGCGATGATGTCACTGGCCAATCTCAACGGCACCCAGTTGCCATGAAAAGGGAGACGACCCACCCACAGTCACACATTGAAGTCGAGATAGCTCCAACCGTTGTTTGTTAGAGCGGAACTCTTGACATTTATCTAGATAAATGAAGAGAAGGAGAAGAAAGAGGGAAATAAAAAAGAATAAAAAAAAAAGGGGAAAGAATAAAAAGATAAATAAAGGGAAGGAGAAGAAAGAGAAAGAAATGTACAAAAGGAAGAGAAATCCTGTTCTTTTTTCTTCTCTTTAGGTCAGCAGCTAACGAAGAAACAAAGGGGACTGACTGGGTACAGTGCGCTACCCAATCCATTCGGCCCTGGGAAGACAACCCCGCAGTGTACCCGCCCCCGGGAACCTTGATCTCCAAGAAGAAGTTCAGTGCCACAGGATGTTTCTTGGGATACATGACAAACAAACATAGAAGGGTTGAACTCGAGCTCATTGACGCTGACAGCCCCTCCAGTTAACTGATCATGCCATTGCAGCGAGAAATGTTCCATCAATCTAGATGGGACTGATTAGCAATCTGTTTTTGGACTTGAATACTGGCATGTAGGAAGGGAACTTACTACGAGAGCAACTTTCTAGGCGATCTTTTGCCCTTCCCTCTCAACCCGGGCCTCGCATGCGCCAATCCGGTTATGCAAACGCTGTTCTGTTTTCAACATCATATTTTCGATGTTCTTCTCGAGGATTGTGAGCTGCGTACCGAGGATTGGCTTTGTAGGATTTCTTCGGGGAGCAGTAGTGGTGAAGATGAATCAGTGACTCTGTAGAATTCGTTTCAGGAAGAGGAGCTCACCGAGTCGAGATCGAGACCGGATTGCACGCTGCTGGTGAACTGAACAGATCCCTCCGGTGAGCGGACGGCTGCGTCGTGGGATTGTAACTCGGATCGTCATGGTGTAGGAGGGACTGCCTAACCAACGCGGTCAGATTTGATGAAATATGCGTGCAAATAATTGACTTGAATCGATTTCGGTTGATGTTACGTGATGAAAGACAGGTTGTTTGATTTAGGGAGGTGAAATTCCTGAGGTCATCTCGCTCTTGCATCTGCAGTAGTCATGTCATCAGACTCGGATGCTGGAAGGGAGCTGCACTTCCACCGACCCCGCCAACTCTCTCGCAGAACATCGCCGTTTCCCACACCTCCACCGCGGACCAATATTGGAAGTTAAGCCAGGATGAAGAGGCAGTTGAGCCTCGCCGAACCGAACGGCTTTACGGCATTGGTTTGATGCATCGACATGAACGACGGACAGGGCTTGACAGAATTAGCATTAGATACTAGACAATAACAATCAATACACTCTTCCCAACACCCCATCTTGTACCATTGGTACCCGGAATTGCCTAGACCTGATATGATCGGTTGAGTGCCGGGTGGGAGTGGGTGCCTGTGACTCGGCTCACCGACTCGGCTCATACGTCAAAACATACGGCAGCTCCGTGGCATCCTCGCTCCCCGCCAGCCTTATGACGGACCCACCACCGCCCCCAGCAGCAGCCGACCGCGCGCTCGCGCCCGAGCCCGAGCTCGACGACTGGAGGCTGGCCGGGTACGGATGCCTCGTATGCGCAAAGCTCTCCTCGCTCGACGCCCTCCCGCCAGAAAACCCGGTATGCCTGCTCCTGGGCGTCGTCGGCGCGGTGCGGAACTGCGTCTGCCAGGTATTCGCCGACGAGTTGCGCACGCCGAGTTCCGGCCGCAGCCGCCCCCCCGAGCTTGCCGAGCCGGCCGTGCTCGAGCTGCTGGCCCTGCGGGCCGTGCCCGCCATGCTCGACGGGCTCGTCGTCCCACCGCGCCGCGGCGCGTCGTTGTCGATGTCGCTCTCCGAAGGTGGCGGCGCGCCGCCAGACGAGCCGTCGTCCTCGAACTGCGCTAGCGCGGCGGGACTGAGCGGGTGCATGTTGTGCAGGATCTCGGCGAACAGGTGCATCAGGCCGCGGAACTGCGCGTTGGACAGCGGGCGGCCCGAGTAGCGCGCGGCTTCGTACCTGGCGAGGAACTCGCCGGTTGTGGGCAGCGGTGCGAGCACGGCCAGCTCGGTGAGATACATGAGGTACTCGCGCAGGCCCATGGACTCGGGCCGCTGGAGGAGGGCGACGGCGTCTGGGTCCAGCGCCGGCGGCTCGGCGTTGGATTCTGGGTCGGGAGGGGCGAGGGTGATGGCTTTCGCCTCGATCAGGTTGGGCAGTTCCGAGACGACCGTGTCGTACTGCAGGTTGGGCAGGTCGTGCGACGTTGGCGACGCCCAGCCGGGGTGTTCGATTTCGCCCCAGACAGGCGGCAGCTCGGCGGCTCTGGCGTCCTCGGGTGCGGCGCTCTTTCTGGTCCCCGACGGTGACAGCCCGGGCGGACTAGAGCTGGACAATCCCTGCCTATTCCCTCCGTCGCCAGCCGCGGGCTCCTGGGCGAGCACCACAAGCGGCACCCGCGGCCTGGCCTCGTACGCAATCGCAGCGCTCCTGCTGATGCCCTCAACAATCATCTGGCGCACGTCGGGCGCGACGTCGCCCTTCTCGACGGGCACCCATGCCTTGGGAATCGACGCGAGCACGGAGCGGCTGATGTAGAGGCGGGTGGCGTAGATGAAGGCGACGACGAGGATGGTCGCGACGTAGCAGACGATGACGACGAGGATGTCGTAGTTGCGGCCGCTCTGCGCGCCCTGCTGGACCAGGTCGATCGGGGTGACGACGAGGAAGGCGAACAGGATCAGGTAGAGGAAGTAGTAGAGGAAGTTGTAGACGATGAGGAAGAGGAGCGACGCGGCCGACATGGTGGTCTGGGTCAGCGCCCCGTCGGAGAGGGAGAGCGCCCGAAGCTCGAGGTCCTCGCTGCGCTGAGACGCGAGTCGTACGGCGGTGGGCGGCCGATGCTGGTCATGGCGGCGCCGGACTCGGTTGCACGTCGACGAGAGCGCGCTAGGTCAGTCTTGCGGCATTGCCGCGTGGGCTCCACAAGTTGGTGGAAGGAAGCGAAGCTGCGATAGAGCTTGAAGTGAGAGCTGAACGCCAAGCCAACCAGGATTGCGCCAATTCTCTTGTGGTCGGGTTAGGGTTATACAAACCACACCCGCCCCTTGCTCGCCGTTCACGCTGTCAAGTATTCAGTTTTATATCACGGAATTCATTACCCATTGTCACATTTTAACACAACGCCTGTAATCCCAATCCATACCCCAGTCTATGATACACCCCCTCCCTTTTCCGTCTCACCTCCCGCCCCTCCCAACCTCTGCCATCTCCCCCTCCCCGCCAACCATCCCCGCGGCCTCCCTCGCCAACCTCATATCCCCCAAACTCAGCCTCAGATCCCTCGCATACGGCCCAAACGCCTCAACCAACCTCCCCAGCGCATCCCTCAGCGCGCCCAGCACCTCCTCCACCTCGGGGCACTCCCTCTCCCCACCAACATCCGTCCAGTGCGTCCCCAACTTCTCCCCAAACCCCTCCAGCTTCTTGACCACGCCCGTCAGCGCCCGGATAACAGCCGCCACGTCCCGCTGCACATGCCCGTATTTGTCCTCGCGCAGCGAGTGCACGGCCAGCCCGCTCAGCGCGCACGCCGCGTTGACGTACAGGCTCGGCTCGCCGTAGGGCGCGCCCAGCACGGCGTGCGCGACACGCCGCCGGTAGTGCTGCCTGAAGGGCCAGCCGGCGGCCGAGTGCAGGACTTTGAGGGCCAGGTCCTTGAAGAGGCCCTGCGTGTCGTCGGAGCCGGTGGTGTCCTTTTGGATCTTGAGGAGCTGCTGCTTGGCGGACTCGACGGCTTTTTTGGCGGCCGGCGAGAGCTGTGAGGCTTGGCCTGGTGCGAGGGCCGCTTGGTTGACGGCCTTTTCAACTTGGTTGCGGAGGCCCTTTCGCTGGGGGACGGGTTGGAAGATCGCTTCGTCCCGTGGGGGGTCGGTGGTGCGGACTTTTTGTTGTTGTTCGGGGGCTGCGTCGGTGGTGGCCGGGGCCGGGGGGATGGGCGGCGCGGTGTAGGCGTCCATGCTGGTTTCCATGGACTTGAGGATGTCGAGGCAGATTTTGTAGACTTGCGACCACATGGGTCCGTCTTTGCGGTCGATGTCTTCGTAGATGGCCTTGCGGCGGTCGGGGAAGTCGCGGGCGATAAAGGCCAGTTCCCACATGGCGAAACACTGAGCTGTTAGTGACCGAATAGAGACTGGGTAGAAATCCAGCATACCTTGATGGAGAGTTTCTTATTCTTCAGTCCATTAAGGAGACTGCCATTCGGGTCCTTCGAGTCCGACGTCAACGGCTTGCCGTTCTTCAGCGGGTGCTTAACCAGGAAGAGCGAGAAAGCCGTGTTGGCGGCGGTCCAAGCAAACATGAGCAGCAGGCTCACGAAGAAGCAGCGCAGGAGGGCCGACATGGAGAAGGGCAGCGAGGCAGGGACCATGTTGCTCCTGGGGAGGTTGTAGATGGGCCGCAGGAACACCAGGGTGGTCTTCCAGATCGGGCCGCGCACCGTCAGAGGGTAGACGGCGCTGCTGATCAATATGCCAACCACCGACTGGTTGACCGTGTACACCAGCATCGCGGGCAGCTGGTCCCTGAACCGGCGCACCTGGAGGGACGCGTCCCCCTCCTCGGGCTTTTTGTCCCCGTTCTGATTCTGCGGCCGCGCCACGCCGAGAGACAGCCGGTCGACGTCCTTGAAGAGGTGTAGCAGCGCCTGGTAGACCCCCAACAGCACCAGGTGGGTTATCAGGAACAGGGGCTTCTCGTTTAGCCTCGCCCGGTCGGCCGTGAAGTAGGTGATGAGCTCGAGCCCCGACTTGTCCGGCAGCGACCAGAGATAGATGAAGCTAAAGACAAAGGCCGACAGGGTGTAGGTGAGCAGCGTCTCGATCGTCTCCAGCTTGGGCGCATAGCGGAAGAAGGTGTGGACGCCCGAGTCGGAGGTGCGCAGGCCGGGGTGGTACTGCGAGATTCGGAGGACGATGAT
The DNA here is from genome assembly GCA_033296685.1 of Parachaetomium inaequale. NCBI lineage: Eukaryota > Fungi > Ascomycota > Sordariomycetes > Sordariales > Chaetomiaceae > Parachaetomium > Parachaetomium inaequale. The sequence continues at coordinate 91,535 of MU854409.1, read as the reverse complement.
CAGGATGCCGCAGAAGAAGAAGGCGACGGCGCGGAAGCCGGTCGGGCCGAGGGGGAACCAGGACCAGAGCACTGCGATCAGGGTTAGGAAGTGGTGTCGTCTCGAGCAAAGCAGAAGAGAGTCAACTAACAGGAGCTCCAATTCGCCAAGATCAGGGCCTGGAGGTAGGCAATGGCCAGCACAAACAAGCTCGCCGTCGCAAAGCGCCGCTGCAGCGCGGGCTGCAGGAAATCCTTATACGGAGACCTCCTGACTGTAGCTGGCGCCATCGTTGCTGGGCATCGTCCGGTGCTGCGTGGTGATGGTGGCGGATCAGCTGCAAAATCGGGGTCGGAGTCGGTTTGTAAATAAAAAGCTGTCGGAAAGCCCACCGCAGTGGCATGGGAGACGCGAATACGGGTTCCCACACGAGCTTTGCTGATTGGTTTAGGCTCCCATTACCTAGGTGTGGTGGGGCGCCCGGCCCGGGTCTGTCACAGGGCCGACTCTCCCAGGTAACCAACCTCGCAAGCCGCAACTGGAACACCGACCGACCGATAAGATCCCCAACTTGCAACTCCACCCACCACACGCCCGCGCCCGTCGCATCGCTCGCTCTTGCATTTCAACAGCCCCGACAATCACTGAAACATAATCAAATCCCGACCCGCCACCGCCGCCATGTCGTTCGACCAGCTCTCGTCGCTCGAGGCGGGGCGCCGCCGCGGCACGCCCGGCTACGCCGACGACCCCGACTTCCAGCGGCTGTCGCAGGACCTGATGAACAAGCTGTTCAAGCTCAACGGCAACAACCAGCGGCTGAGCGGCGAGGTCGGGCACCTGGGCACGCGGCGCGACACGCCGCGGGTGCGGGAGCGGGTGCACGAGCTGATTGAGGAGTCGCGCGACACCTTCAAGGACGTGGGCGAGGGCGTCAAGGCGATGCAGGGGTGGGAGGACGTTACGGTATACTACCCTTATGACCCTCGCCGAGTTTACTCTATTGACCCCTGTCCAGCCAACGCAAAGATACATGCAACAAAAACTCTCGCGCGAGTTCCAGTCCTCCCTCTCCGAGTTCCAGTCCCTCCAGCGCCAAGCCCTCGAGAAACAAAAAGCCTCGGTCTCCGCCGCCCGCGCAGCCGTCGACCACGAAGGCGAACCCACCGCCGGCGGCCCCGCCAGCCCGCAGCTCCTCCAGCAGCAGCAGGAACTCACGCGGCTGGCACCGCAGGACGAGGTCGACTTCCAGGAGGCGCTCATCATCGAGCGCGAGGAGGAGATCCGCAACATCGAGCAGGGCGTGGGCGACCTCAACGTGCTGTTCCAGCAGGTGGCGCAGATCGTGACCGAGCAGGGCGAGGTGCTCGACACCATCGAGCGCAACGTCGAGGTGGTGCGCGACGACACCCACGGGGCGGACCGCGAGCTGCGCAGCGCGGCGAGGTACCAGAAGAATGCGCGGAGCAAGGCGTGTTGTTTGCTGGTAATTTTGACCGTGATTCTGACCATCATCTTGTTGGCCGTGTTTTTGGGGTGATGACCAGACGACCAGGGGTATTCGATGTTCTATCGGGGTGGGATTGTGGTTTTAGGGCGGGCGGCGGTCTAATGGTATCATTTGTTGTACAGAATGGCGTTTGGAGTTGGGCCTCGCGGGCTTTGCCTGTCGTTTTATTTGTACAGTCCGAATCAACGTTTTCCGTCTGGCTTCTTGCCGTCTTCCCGCGTCGGCATGATCAAGACCGCCTGCTCCTTCTTGGCTGGAGGGACGATTTTGGGCAGCGGCATCAGCTTGTGGATGATGCTTGTCTGGGCCTTGGTGAGCGCTGCCGACGAGATCCAGTAGAGATGGAGCGCGGCCGGCAAGTCCATGGTGATGGGGCCGACGGCCATGGCGACCATGAGCAGCCCCCTCTGGAGCCGCAGGCGCCATTTGACCCCGCCAACCGCGGCTTCCGGCAGGCTGTCCAGCCCAAGCAGGACCCTCAACGAAAGCATTGACTTGGGCATCACGTTCAAGACGAGGATGGCCGAGAGGGCGAACGGCAGGATGTGGAGCGGGTCCGCGGCCGTCAGGTCGGGGAACCACAGACAGCCCCCCGTGGCCATGGTCTGATCCGCCACATAGCGCGCCACCGTCTCCTGCGCCGTAGCCAGCGAACCCGAGTCCACCTCCAGACCCGACCCGGTTCCTGCCTGAACCTGACCCAGCCCTTGACTCTCCACCACCACACCCTGCCCCCCCGGAACAGCAACACCCTCACCACCCGCAGCACCACCACCACCACCAGCAGTAGTAGCAACCCCTCCCCGCCCCCCCTCCCTCTCCCCCCCAAAAAGCACCGACCCCAGCAACCCCCTCGGCCCGCCACACATCCGCCTCAAACTCTCAATCCCCACCACCCAAAACGGAAACACAGCCACCCCCGGAACCCAGTCCTTCCACCGCTGCACCCCCCACCGCCTCTCCCTCTTCCGCAGCGCCCGCATGTTGGCGGTCACGAACCCTTTCATCCACCCCCTCGACTCCTGCTTGGAGGAGCCGGAGCTGGAGCTGGAGTTGGCGCGGGCGTGCGCCGCCATATCAGCGTTGACGCGCGCCGACCACGCGGGGATGAGAGGCTGCAGGGCCTGGCGGCGGACGGCGACGCGGCGCGAGTAGATTGTTGTCGGGAGGCGGGTGAGCAGGTTGAGGGTGAGGGCGAAGAGGGGGATGGTCAGGTACCAGGGGGTGAGGGTGGTGGTGTGCAGGGTGGTGAGGAGGGTTTGGGAGGCGGTGATGGAGGTTTCGAGGAGGGGGAGGAAGGAGAAGGCGCGGTTGGAGGGGGGGTGTCGTTGGTGGCGGGGAGAGGGAGGGCGAGGGCGGGTTAATCCCCGGGGGGTGATTATAAAGGGGGGGTGGGTGAGGGTGTGAGTGAGAGGGCGGAGGGAGGAGTAGCTTCGTGATGGTGTTGTTTGGGGTGATGGTATTTGGAGACTGAGGGGGTGGGCGTGGCTGGCCCGGAGCCGGGTTATTGTCCGCATGGCGGAGATCGTCATGGTCGGAGTCTATCGGGTTGGTGTCGGCTCATCTGATGGTTGATTGTGAGATTCTCACTCTTGGGTGGATTTGAGATGAACTTGCGATTTCAGATGCTGCAGTGTTCGATGCCGACTCGACTCTTGGCAAACGCGCCAAGACCCCACGTGGGAGTGGGTCAGCTGCCGCAAGTGACGTGGGGCTCGTCCCATGCTCTGACCAGCTGTCCAAGGCTCCTGCCGACCCCGAGTCAAGATCTTTTCCTCGAGTTCGAGTATATACCTACCTAGGTACCTACGCAATCCCTCGTTAATTTGCGCCCATGACTGCTCCCTAGCAACAAGCCGTTGTCGCCAAACACATCCGTCCCCGACCTCACCAACTGCCCCCTTCCAACACACACCCGTCCATGGCCGACACCTGCGCCGGGAACGGCGCCAGCACTTGTTCAGCTCAGAAAACTTTATCTTTCATGGACAGCAGATTCCTCTCGCATGTCGCCCTTCCCATACTATGCCTGACGCCCCTGGCAACCCTCCTCCTCTTTCCCCTGCTCTGGCGAGCAGCGGGCGCCTTCCTCGGCTGGTACCTGCGCAAGAAAACCGACGGCCGCCGATGCCATATCCTCGAGCTTGTCGAGGCCGAGGAGAAGAAGTACCGTGAAAGCAGGAGGAGCAGCACCAGCAGCGGGGGAGCCGGGGAGGACGGCGGCTGGGAGAAGTTGGACGCCTACACAGCTGGGACGGCTAGGAACGGCGAGGAGGGCGACGACGACTGGGATGGCATTGTGGGCTTTTTCCACCCGTTTTGGTGAGTCCACCGGTCTACAGCTTAACCGGATGTGTTTTAACAGACACAGCAATGCTGGGGGCGGCGGAGAAAGGGTCCTCTGGGCCGCCATCCGGGCAACACAGCAGCGCTGGCCCAAGGCCAAGTGCGTCGTCTACACGGGCGATCACGGCGTAACCAAGGACGCTATCCTCGCCCGAGTAAAGGCAAGCCACTCACCCCTTCCATTCCAGCCCCTCGCACTAACTTCCCTCCCACAGAACCGCTTCAACATCCACCTCCACCCCCCCACAATCAACTTCCTCTACCTCTCAACCCGCCACTGGGTCCTGGCCTCGACCTGGCCGCGCTTCACCCTGGCCGGCCAATCCCTCGGCTCCCTTATCCTGGCCTGGGACGCCTTCTCCCTACTCGTCCCGGACATCTTCGTCGACACAATGGGCTACGCCTTCGCGCTGGGCCTCTCCAAATTCCTCTTCCCCGCCGTGCCCACGGGCGCCTACGTGCACTACCCGACCATATCAACCGACATGCTCGACTCGCTCGGCCCGGGGTCACAGGGCGTCAACGCGGGCCAGGGTGCCGGGTTGCGCGGCACCGTCAAGAGGCTGTACTGGCGGCTCTTCGCGCGCGTCTACTCCCGCGTGGGCGCGTCCGCAGACGTGGTCATGACCAACTCGACCTGGACGCAGGGGCATATCCAAAGACTGTGGGGCCCCCTGCGAAGCAGGAAGGCTGCTGGTGCTGCGCAGCCCATCGCGGTGGTATACCCGCCCGTGGCGGTCAGCGAGCTAGAGCACGAGGTCGAAGTTAGCCCGGCGACCGAGAGCAAGCGGGAGAAGGTGCTGCTGTACATCGCGCAGTTCCGGCCCGAGAAGAACCACACGCTGATCCTGCAGTCGTTTGCCGATTTCCTGAAAAAGTCGGGGAGTGAGGCGGCGCAGGGGGCCAAGTTGGTGCTGGTGGGCAGTGTGCGGGACGATAGCGACTCCAAGAGGGTGTACCAGCTGCGGCTGATGGTCAATGAGCTGCATATCCGCGACCGCGTCGAGTTCCACCTGGACGCGTCGTGGCCTGAGATCTTGGAGTGGCTGCGCCGGGCGTCGGTCGGGGTCAATGGGATGTGGAACGAACATTTTGGGATTGGGGTTGTCGAGTACCAGGCTGCGGGGCTGGTGGCCGTCGTACATGATAGTGGCGGGCCGAAGGTGGATATTGTGGTGGATGTGGAGGGGGAGCCGACTGGTAAGTTTTTCGTGGGTTTGTTCAAGGGCGGGGAAGTGCTGACGTTGGTGATAGGTTTCCATGCAACTACGGCGAGTGAGTTTGCGGAGGGCTTCGAGAAGGCTTTGAGTCTGCCGAATCCGTATGCTGTTCGGCAGCGGGCGAGGCAGTCGGCCAAGAGGTTCACTGAGGAGGAGTTTGCCAGGCGGTGGACGGAGCAGATGGAGAAGCTGGTGACGGTGAGGATGGGGAAGAAGAGGGCATAATGTGGCTCAGTCTCCTTGCCTTATTGTACTTCTTCGAATAGAACATGGATACCTTTTCCTTCTTCATTGCTGGGAGTAGGTGTTGGGTTTGGATGGGTTGGGTAGTCGGAACTGTCCTCATATAATTGTACGTTGCCCGAATACCGGTCTAGACTAATAACCACAAACGATACCTGGCCGTCTACGCATCAACCCGATTCAAAACAGCCACGCCCTCGACATGCCCCGTCTGCGGGAAGAAATCAAACCCGCGAATACTCTCAATCTCATACCTCGCCCCCTTCTTCCCTTCCCCCTCCCCCTTCCCCTCCTCCCCATCCTTCTTCTTCCCACCAGACAACCCGTCCACCACCCCCCGCACCAACACCCCCACATCCCTCGCCTGCGTGTGCACATTACAGCTCACATAAACCACCCGCCGCGGCGCAAACTGCAGCAGCTGCCTTAAAAAGCTCGCGTCGCACCCCTTGCGCGGCGGGTCCAGCACGACGACCGTCTCGTCCGGGTCGTACGCGCTGACGCTCTTGAACAGCTCGGGCGCGTCGGCCGCGAGAAAACGGCACTGGTCTTCCTGCAGGCCGTTGAGCGCCGCGTTGCGCCGCGCGAAGGCGATGGATTTCTCGGCGATGTCGATGCCGATGCTGCCTCCCGGGAACAAGGAGGATTGGGTGATGGTGAAGAGGCCTGAGCCCGAGTAGGCGTCGATTAGGTACTTGATGGGTTTTGCTGACGGGGAAGGGGGGAGGATGTGCTCGCGGATGTAGGAGGTGAAGGGCGGAAGGATGGAGTTGTTGTTTTGGAAGAAGGCGCCGGCGGGGTTGGTGAAGACGAAGGAGTCGATGTATTCGGTGGAGGTGGCGTTTTGGTCGGTGATGCAGGTCTTGAAGTCGGTGTGTGCGTCGGTCTCGACGCGGAGGGCCGTGCTGGGGAGGCCCGACGGCAGCGCCGGGGTGTCGGTGGGGGAGGTTTTGGGGATGCGCTTGGTGTTTTCGCGCAGCAGGATGGTCGCGCCCTTGGTGTACTTGCCGTACTCGACTGCCAGGCGAGCGCGCTCCTCGGTCAGGCCCTTGCGCACGGCGTCGGTGGCGATCGGGCAGTCCTCGATGTCGAGCACTTTGCGCGTGTTCTTGGGGGTGAAGCCAAAGGGCGGCATGGACTCGTGGCTCTTCTTGGGGCCCCGTCTGGGGTTGCCCGGGGGCCCGTCGAAGTGAGGCGTGAGCTTGGTGCGGTAGCCGTACTGCAGCGGGCTGCCGATGGTGTCGAGGACCTCGGGGACCAGCTCGGGCGGCAGCTGCGAGAAGTTGCGGTATGCCTTGACGACGATGTTTTTCTTGACCTTGAGCTGCTCGGCGTAGTCGAGCATCTGGAACTGGCACCCGGAGCACGTGGCAAAGTAGGGGCACTGGATGCGGCTGTCGTCGCGCAGCGCCGAGGGCTTGACGACCGAGATGAAGTCGGCGGCCGTGTACCCTTCGTCGTGGTTGTGGCGGTACACCTTGACCTTGACCGTGTCGCCGGGGACCGAAAAGGGGACCACGTAGATGTGGTCGGACCCCTTTTGCTTTGCCAGCCCGTCACCCGTCGATGACAGCTCGACGACCTCGACCTCGATCTCGCTGCCCTGCGCCGGCAAGGGCGTCTCCTCAGGGGCGTCGTTCTCACCCTCGTCCGCTATCTTCTGAGAAGCCAACAGCGCCTGCACATCGGCCAGCAGCACCTCCTCATGCGACCCCTCCTGGACGGCCTTCTGCTTTCTCCTGTGCTTCGCGCCCTTGCGATGATGGCCCTGGAATGCCCGCTTGCCGTGTTGTTTTTGGCCGCCAGCCTGAGGGGCCTGGGGCGTGGCGCCAACGTCTATCGTTGTTTGGCCGGTAGCCATGGTGAAGGGCCGCAACCAGGGTCTGTATGTGTTACTTGGGAGTGGTTGGCGGATGAGACTTGTAAAAGTCGAAAATGGCCGTGAGAAAACTCTGATGGCGCTGAGTCGCATCGGACTGCGGATGCCAATTGTGACGCCAATCGCACCCAGTATCCACCAAACAGAAGGTTCGTCTGTAGCCGCAGGGCAGGGCGGCAAAAACCGGTGAAAATCGTTGATCTGGTCAATTCTTTTCGCCTCAGTTGAAGTTTGAAATGGTCAAGGACTTAAGTGAACTAAACGTGCACGGACCATCTTCAAGACTGATGTACCCCTGAAACACCGAGAGATCAAAAACATGGCGAGATTAGAAGTAGCTCTGGGTCATGATCAGAATCTTATCGCGAGGGGAAGTCCATTCTACCCGACTACACTACCCATCCATACCTCCTAGCAACAGCCCCAGAGCAAACCAGGAAGTAGAGCCAAGCCAAACAAAACCCATTGCCATCCAGTACCTTATCCATCCACACCCATTGCCGTGAATCAGGGGTATCATATCCATACACAAACCAGCCCAGCCCAGCCAAAGCCCACATCCAAGCCCGCTATCCTTTCTGTCCATTCTACCCAAGCAGCACCTGCTCATATTGCTCCGGGTCCAAATGCTCGCACAGCGTCCCCTGCAACGCAGCCCTGCTCTTCGCGATGGCCGGCAGCACTCCCTCAATCTGCCCCAGATTGCTCTTCATACTCTCCATATGGTTCCCAATCTGCTGCGACAGTGCCAGCAGTTCCTCCTCCTGCAAGTCCTACAGCCCCGTTAGCACACACCCAGCACCATCACACGAAAACACTCGACGAAAGAACTGCAGAACTCACCTTAAAAACCCCACCTCCCCCTTCCCCCCCAGCCTTCGGAACAACCTCCAACCTCTCCCCACCCCGCCCTTCCTCCCCCCTCCCTCCAACCCCCGCAACAAGAACATGCTCCCTCCCCCTCCCCTCCCTCCACCCCCTCACCTGCGCCCTCGCATTCCCCTCCAACCTCCTCAGCACCGCATACTCCCTCTCCAACGCCCTCTCCTCCCTCTCCTTCTCCCCCCTCAGCAACACGACACTATGCACCAGCGGATCGAGCGCCCTCTCCAGCCCGGCAATGGCATCCACCGTCTTTTCAAAGTCCAGCTCCGTCTCATGCCCACCACCACCACCACCCTGTCTCTTACCCCTCCCCCCACGAGAGGCTGGAACGGACGGCGGCGGGAAGGGCATCCCCCTGACGAGCTTGGAGTGCAGGCGCGCGGCGAACGTGCGCAGGATCGAGGCCGCCTGGGCGTGGCGCTGGTCGCGGTCGCGGAGGCGGTGGAGCACGGGGCGGGCGCTGTCTGTCAGGAGGGAGGAGATGGCGGTTATGGAGGGGGTGGAGAGGGGCGTCCATTTGGAGGCGATTGTGGCGCGCGGGATGTGGCGGGTGAGGGTTGTTAGGTGGCGGGGGTTGGGGGCGGCTGGTTGTTGTGAGCCTTGGGGCTCGTCGGCTGGTATGGGTTCTGAGGGGGGGCGGCGGTTGGGGGGGTTCTTCTTTGCGGGTTTGGTTGAGGGTGGTTCTTTGGGGGGCTGGTTGGGTGAGGCGGCTTCGTTGGAGGCGCGAGGGGGGCGGCCGCGGCCCCTTTTCTTTTCTTGGGTTTCCGCTTGAGGAGGAGAGGGTTGGTTCTGCGCTTTGGAGACGGCTACCTCCGCCAGGGACGCTAGGTTGCCACCCCACCAGGGATTGTCGTCGGCGGACCGGCGCTCTCTCCGGCTGCGGCGGGCAGATGTCTCCTCTGTGTTCCGATCTTCTGCTGGATCCCCACGACCTGCCGGCTTCCATCCTGGTTTTCCGTTCGTCTTCTGGGCTTCTCGGCTCTTGGCTTCCGGTTCTTGCGGCGATTGCGCAGGGCTGCCGTCGGATTGGCGGCTTCTTCTGCTCCGGCGGCTCGTGGTCTCTTCTGTACCCTGCTCCTCCGGATCTGCGGCCTGCGGAGGGCCATTGGCTGAATCCTTCCCCGGCTTTGACCTTTTGCTCCCCTCGGGTTCCTTGTGCCCATCCTCTGCCTCCACTGCTTCACCTGCCCTCCTCCTCTTGCGTGGCGGCACCTCTGGGGCGGTTTCCTCCTCCGGATCAAGATCACGGGCCTTTGGCGGGCGTCCCCTCTTCTTCGGGGCCGTACTGGGCTCTACAACAGCCGCGACCGCGGCTGGTTCCCGTGCCGGGGCATCTTTCGACGCGCTCGAGGGGCCTGGGGGTCGACCGCGTTTTCGCTTCTGATTCGGTTCGCCGGGTGCCTGGATGATTGTTAGCGTACTCCACAGCCGGCGATTTAGTACGCACCATTACGATGAGCTTAAAGCATGCGCGGTCAAAGAATGACCTCTTCGTGGTGTTTCACAGAGAGTGTTGATGTTGAGCCACACCGTCATCGATAAAGTCCCACTGTGGCTGGCGGCAGCTCGGCGCGTTTCCTCAAGTTGGCGACGCGACTTCCCCAAGGCCCCACATAATCCTACCTAACGTTTCGCTAACCAAAACAGGCGACGCCGGGGCCCCGGTCGACGGAATCAAAGTCAAGGGGAAGAGCGCCCGGACACGCTAAACAGCCGGGGTCGCAAGCGAAAAGAATACATAATTTCGAAAGAGAATCTTCGCGATCCTTTCCCTTCTTCCCTGTGCGCTGATCTTGCAACGAAGAGCCCGTGACGTTTCCCCAGCTTTTCCGAGAGGCCACTCCTTCAGGCACCCACGCTCGACCCCTCTTTACATCATCCTAATAGGCCACATCTCGCCCACCCCTTTTCCCCATCAACACTCCCGCTCCGTGTCGCCAAACACCACCTCCCGTCCATCAAACGCCCATCCATCCGTCCTCGCCCAAGATGCGCTTCTCCACAACCGCCCTGCTGGCGCTGCCGCTGCTCGCGTCGGCCGCCGAGAGCCCGTTCGAGCAGTACAAGGCCAAGTTCCAGAACTTCCTCAGCAACTTCGGCGCGGCGGCCCCCGGCGCAGACACGGCCGACGCCCCGGCTGCCGCCGCGCCCAGCGTGGCCTCGGGCAAGGCGGCCAAGGCCGGCAAGGCGGTGGAGCCTAAGAAGATCGCGACGCTCACGCTCGACAACTGGAAGGACACCATGTACGGGCCGGTCCAGGCCGACGCGGCGAAGCCCGAGGAGTGGCTGGTGCTGATGACGGGGCGCAACAAGACGTGCTTTGGTGCGTTTCGCTCTGTCCTCTCCCCCATCATCATCCAAGACTAATTAATTACCCCCGGAAACAGGCCAATGCGCCAACCTCGAGTCGGCCTTCGCCGACGCGGCCGCCAAGTTCGCGGCGCTCCCCGCGTCGCAGCCGTCCCCCCACCTCGCGTCGGCCAACTGCGACGACCAGCCGGTGCTGTGCAACAGCTGGTCGGCCAACGGCGGCGGCCTGTGGCTCTGGCGGCTGCTCCCCGCGCCGGCGCCCGTCGACATCATGACCAAGCGCGTCAACCTGACGACCATCTCGAGCCAGGACGTCGTCGACTACTACACGGCGGCCAACCGCACCGCCGCCGGCTGGAAGACGGTCTCGCCCGACGGCTACTTCCACCCCACCGAGGGCACCCTCGCCAAGATGGGCCTCTCCGTGCCGCTGGGTTATTTGTTTTGGGGCCTCAACATCATCCCGTCGTGGGGCATGATGCTGATTGTGTCGTTTGTCAGCCGGTACATGATGTGAGTTTTTGTCCTTGATCAAGCCTTGAGTGTGTTGTGGAGTATGCTGATGGTTTTCTAGGAACCGCCGCATGGGTGGCATGGGCGACCGCCCCGCCGCTGCTCCCGCCGCCGCGCCGCGTGCTGCTCCCCCCGGAGACGGCCGCTCCTAAACGGCTTGAAACTTGACTGAAGTTGCTCGGTTCGATGGAGTAGGATCGTTTCCATGATAGTACTGTAATTACTGGGGGGCTGGCTTATTTCTGTTGGCTTGGTTGGTAGATCTGGCGGGCTGGGAGGGACGGGTTTCTGTATACATTGCTTTTGTGTCGAGGGCAGGTCACGGACAAATGCAGCTTGTTTTGAATAAAGATCAATTCTTTGTCCTGCAAATCTCCTCTAGGTTGCCTAAACCGTCGAGCACCTGTTCCGGCAGCTGGCTGTTAGCCAGACGGCCGTAGCGCAAGTCGCTCATGGCGCCGACCGTCTGCCGGACCGAGGCGAGGAGAGACGCCTCCTCTTCCTCGAGGAGCTGCAGCTCGGCTTCCAGCGCGCCGATGGCGCCCTCCATGTCGGGCAAGATCGAGGCCAGGCTGTATTTTGGCTTTTGTGGCTCCGACCAGTTTCCCAGCTGCAGCGATCAATCAGCACATATTCTCATCACAACTGAAGATTCATCAATACTTGCCATTCGCTCAATCTCGACCTCGTCATCCAGCTCTTGCGCCTCTGCCTCGCGTTTTGATCTGATCACAGCGCGGCGCATGGCCTTGCCGTGCTTGGCCTCCTGCTCGATCTGCTCGGCCACACCGTCCACGACCGCGTTTCTCTGGCTCTGTAAATCGCGGTAGAGACTGCGGATCTTGGGAGACGACTGCAGCGGGCGCGGAAATAGGGCGATGAATTCCTGCAGCGAGAGGATGGCAGGGAGCTGGGCGGGCACGAGCAGGTAGTTGCTGAGTATTTTTTGCTCTGTCGGGGCCATTTTGTTGAGTTTGGGTGTCGAATAATAGCAGTCCGGCAATCCCTGGCTGATTATGTGCAAGAGTTTGGGGTCGATACCTTCAATAATTGAATTCAGTTGTTTGAAGAGGCGGCAGTACTTCAAGGCAAAAGCAGGCGCGTAATGGCCATCGCGTGTTCATGTGATCCGTGCACTGCACTCCCTGCTCCAGTGAGAGACGTCTCTCTGCTCAGTGCCCGTCTCACCAACAACAGCCCCCCTTTCATCAGATCCGCCCGTATCCCATCGCCGACGAACTGGCTCTTACTGGACGTGGTTTGCCCCTTCGTGAAGGTGCTGTTGCGTGAAATTGGAATCAATCCGGCCTCCGATCCCCGACGGTGCTCTCTCTGGTCAGACTCTTCGACGCCGGAATCGAGACCGGGAAGGTCCTCATCACTCGAAGCTTTGGCCGTCCTTCTCGCTATAAAACCCGCAGGAGCTTCCGGAATACCCTCTGAACCTCAAATCTCGCTAGGCCACTCTCTCTTTCCCGTCCTCTCTTCCCCCAAAAACACTCAAACCCCATCCGAATCCTCACAGCCATTCTTCACCGTCCAACACTCAACCATCACCATGGCCCCCCAGAAGCAGCCGCAGCCGCCGTTCCAAAAGGACGAGCGCGTGCTGTGCTTCCACATGGAGATGCTGTACGAGGCCAAGATCCTCGACATCATGGCGGCCGAGAACGGCGAGGGCTGGCAGTACAAGATCCACTACAAGGGCTGGAAGAGCAGCTGGGACGACTGGGTGCCGCAGGACCGCGTGCGCAAGTTCACCGACGAGAACAAGGACCTGGCCGCCCAGCTGCTGGCCCAGTTCAAGATGCTGCAGTCGGGCAAGGCGGCCAAGCAGGCGGCCAAGAAGGGCGCCGCCGGCACCACCGCCGCCGCCCGCGCGGCCAACGGCTCCGACATGAGCTCGGCGCGCGGCAGCGAGGAGCGCACTGCCGGCGGCCCTACCACCACCAGCGGCCGCGGTCCGCGCAGGGCGAGGGACTATGAGCTTGAGCAGGTGAGTTTATTGTGCTTGACGTATTGTTGTCTTTCTTTTTCGTCTGTTGGTTTTGGCGCGTTGCATGCATTATCGCGTTTTCGGCTTTTCTATTGTGGCGGCTTTGCTATTGTGGAAGGGTGTGTGCATGATGCGAGTGCATCTATTGTTGCCCCCCATGAATACCGTAAGGTTTGGGTGGGTGACGGAAAAGTGTACTTCACGAGAACCCTCCCCCTCCGCCTACAGTCTCGATGTCTGTCAGCAACTCGAAAGGAGAATCTGTTCCCTGGACAAACTCGACTCGAAAACTGGCCTGTGGACAACTCTGGCGCCGACTTTCAAGGAACAACTGGAAGAAGCAGAAGCCATCCATCCACGGTCATACCCCTGGAGACACTTGAGAACGTCACAAGCCGCTTCCAACAGTCTGCTGGCCAGACTCCGAACAGTGACTCGACGATTGTCACGGGCTTCGCCAGCTCTCCTGGTGTATTTCATCAAACCGAAACCTTCTTCTGCACACGCACCACGCACTTCCAACCACAACCACTTTTCCCACCCTCCGGCGGTCGACCTCCTTTTCTTCCCCCCTCTCGAAACAAAATACCGACCACGGAACCAACCACCAAACAGCAACCGACAAGAAGCTCGTCGCGCAGCATCGTCTTCTTGCTGTAAACCCTTCACTTGATCCCCCTTTTGCTCATTTTTGAGTACTCTCTTGGAAAACCATCGCGACCGTCTTTACTTGCACTTCTACAGCCAAAATGAAGACGAAAACCGTCACAGCCGCTGCGGCTCCCCTTCGCCGCAGCGATCGGGTCCCCAAACCCAAACTCATGGGCATCGAGAAGCCCATCACCAGCGCCGCGAAGCCAGCCAGCGGTACGCAAAAGGCGAAAAGACTCCCAAAGCACGCCCTGAAGTCGCTGGAGTCGGCCCAAGAGTCGCAGCTTGAGGAGGAGCATGTCTGGCGCGAGCCTGCGCTCAAGGCCGACAACCTACTCAAGATGCCAACCAAGAAGACGTCCAAATACGTCAACGACAAGGGCGAAAAGGTGTATGACGACGCCTATCTGATGAAGGTGCAATGGGTCCCGCCGACGCCCATCGGCAGCAACCATCCCAAGATTCGGGAGGCAGAGAAGAACAAGACCGATACATCAGAGCTCCGGGAGTACTGGGAGCGTCTGCATCCGAAAGTCAACATCCCGCTCGCTGGGAATCCGAAGGAGTCGCCCTTTGCCGACCCGCCCATCACGCCAGAGCAATCCAAGTGGCCATCTATCCAGGACGAAGCCGATGACGACGTATGTTTGCGCGAGAGTGCCCGACCACGGGAACCTGTCTGAAACGCAATCACCAGGTCCAAGTGGGCACTGGATGATTCATGACCAGAGACAGACTTGTTTTTTTTTTTGTTTTTGACGCTGCCAGTCGCGCTCCGAGTCCAAGTGGACAGAGCCGATTGTGCTTGTTCTGTTCTGGTTTTTTTTTTCTTTTGGCGACCGACCGACGCAGGAACATGCTAACAATTCACAGGAGGACAACTTCCACAACCGTCCCTCCATCAAGATCCCCGTCCCCGATCATGTTAAGTCGCTGCTCGTCGACGATTGGGAGAATGTCACCAAGAACCAGCAGCTCGTCCCTCTCCCGCACATCCACTCGGTCGACGCGATCTTCAACGACTACCTCGCCCACGAGAAGCCGCACCGCGAGCAGGGCAGCGCGTCGCTGGACATCCTCGAGGAGACCATTGCCGGCCTGCGCGAGTACTTTGACAAGGCCCTCGGTCGCATCTTGCTGTACCGGTAAGTGGTTGTCTTTCCCCCATTGCCACTCTCTGTGCTAACGACAACCGACAGCTTCGAGCGCGCCCAATACCACGAGATGCACAAGCTCTGGAACCAGGCCGACGGCAAGTACAAGAGCGCCGCCGACACGTATGGCGCGGAGCACCTGGCACGTCTGCTTGGTATGCACCCCTTCCTTTCCCCCTTGACTCCAATCGAGATTAATACTCTGTGTGCAGTCTCCCTCCCCGAGCTGATCGCGCAGACCAACATGGACCAACAGTCGGTCAACCGCCTGCGCGAGGAACTGATCAAGTTCACCAACTGGTTCTCGCGCCACGTCGGCAGATACTTTGTCAGCGAGTACGAGACCCCCGGCGCCGAGTACATTGAGCAGGCGCGCAGCGTCTAGACCCCTTCCCACTTTCTTGCTCAGGCTGTCTGTCACGTGCAGGAAGCCGGCTGCAGATATGACGACAACACGCTGTCTGTCTACCTTACCTGCGCGTCGGTCTGTCTGTCTTTTCCGACGCGGGACGCGGGACGCGGAACGCGGAACGCTGAACAGGCGTGACACTTGCCTTGGGGGCTCTGCTCGGCTTAGGATCATCGCTCAATATCGGCATACTATACTACCCTTGACCTGCCTTTGGTTGCTCACTCACCTGGTGGCGGAAAAGATACCGACATGGTCCGCGGTCATCACCGTGAGAAACCGCACGGAACATTCTCGCCGGGGTATGAAGTCGCGCAGGGATCTGGGAATATGTTTTGTTCCCCCTTTCGCGCACACGGAATCTGCTTCGCCGATGGGCCTGGAAATCGTGCTCTTTGAAGGCGTTGGCTCGTCCGGATTGCGCTTTGTTGTCGCTGGGATTTATAGGGCAGGGATAGATGCATGCATGGCTGGATTTGGAGGGATGCCTGCTATCACAAGGTGTCTGCCATCTATCTGGCTGTGCCTGCCTGTCTGGTCTCGGGGACAAAAAAGGGTGCTGGTTGGCAGGATGGATGGGTGCGCGGGTTTCTTGGGTGTTTTGTACACTATTTCTCTCTTTTCTTTGCTTGCTTTTCGGGTCGGTTATAATGGTAGCGGAATGGATGATCTCTGACACGTTTGGGGGCTGGTGAGTGATGTGTCTGTTTGCTGGATGGTGATCTGTGTTAGTCTGCGGTGACTGTTGGCAGTGACTCTCACGGTGACGACTGGCATGGTTGTGATTTTGAATGTTTTTGTCATACAATATTCTACATGAGTGCAGCAGTGACACCATCGACTGCAGTGCCAAATCTATCCCTGACTTGCTGGCTGTCCTCTGGTACGTTCACAGCTCTATCTCTCCCGCCCTCCACGACGCCATTTCCCTTCCTCCCCCCTCCCTCCCACCCCTCTCCCTTTCACCCCCTCCCTCTTTCGTACAACCCCCTCTCTCCCTTCACCTCTCGCTCCCCCACCCTATAACCTAACCTCCCCCTCCTGCCCCTCCCCGCTCAAACCCTTAGGAGCAAGACTCTCCACCCAAAACCCAGCCTCGGGCCTCCGCGCCTCGTGCACCTCCCGCTTGGACTGCGCCCGCTCCACCTCGTCGACCCGCACCAGCTCCTTGACCTTCATGATCATGCCCGCAAACTGCGCGCTGACGGGGTGGAAGACCATCTGGCCGCGGCGGTGCAGCCCCAGGGCGGCCAGCACGCCGCGCGTGCGCTTGGGCAGGCCGATGGCGGAGCGGTGGAGGGTGATGCGGAAGAAGGACATTTTTGTTCTTGTTCTTCTTCCTTTTGTTGTGTCTGATTTGAGGGGTTTGGTTGGTTGGAGGGTGGTGGTGGTAGCAGTGGTGGCGGCGGTGGTCGTGTTGGGGTTTGTTTTGTTCGCGCCACCGGGTATGGTAGGTGCAGGTTGGTCGCGGAACGATAGAATGACCGGGTGATTTGGACGGTGTTCAAGTGGGTATTTGCCTCGTTCACTTCGTCTCGGGGTGTCTCGTCGTTGTCGCGGCAGAGATGTAGGTATGTGAGTAGGTCCCTTAAACAGCATCAGCACCACCCTTCAACCACCCCAAAGCACACACCAGACCACAGCCAACCACAACCAAACTCGCTCACCTGAACCAAGCCGATCCAAATCAGCAGCACGTTCCAATCCCAGCTACAATCTGTACGCAGCTCGCTTGTCAACAACACGTAGGGATCTTGCGTAGCGCAGCTCCTCAGCCAAATTGAAGACGACGTCGAGAAAATGCACGGTTCCAATTGGCCCAGCAGCACAGAAGCGCACGGTGCAACGCGCTCATCCATCAAAAAGATTCTGCCATTTCAGACCGCTCAATGCCCAAAAAAAACGCGGGTCCAATTGCTTATCGTTTTAGCGCTATCAGCACAGCACCCAATTCATGCCCCGCGTCGATTCAGGGGCCCAGGGCAGCATCCTTGAAGTCAACACACAATCCATGACACAGCGAGTGCTGTTATGTAATCGGGATGGTTTCTTCAATTCCATCGCCTTGGATCGCAGAGCTTCCCCGGATAGTACAGAACTAGTCAAGCCATCAATTTCTGGCCGAGAAGAAGTGGTCTCCATGGCATCTCGTCTCCGAACCTCGGCCACAGTGACCTCGGACCACACCGCCAACCCCGCTTACGTACAACAACTCCGCTGACCTGCATACACAACAAGTCCGACCATCATCCAAGGTCACACTGCATCGGACACCAAGTTCAGTCACTGATTAAAATTTCTAACTAATCCGGGCCTGTCCCACCCTCCGAGCCGAGCCATCAAGAGCCACTGCCAGCTCCGTTGAGGAAATCATGACATCCATGTTGCGAGCCCGTCCCATATCGCGTAGAAAACGGCGTCTAACTTCATCTAATAATAAGCACCCCTTACATCTGAACCTCGACGCGACCCTCGCTGCCCGGCGGGCCCGCCTGCTGCAGGCTCGGCAGGATGTACGTGATGTCATCCCACGGGTGGCGGTACAGGCCGGTGCGCAGCCGCTTCTGGTCGAGGTAGTGGGCAATCAGACCAATGCTGCGGCCGAGCACGAACAGGCCGTTGAGCACGCCCATGCTGAGGTAGTCCTCGGCCTCCTCCGTGCTGAAGGCGCCGCAGTTGCGCATCAGGTCGACAAAGCACACGGCGATGCAGCCGTCCACGTTCAGGATCAGGTTGTCCTTCTTCGACGTCGTCACCGTCTCGACCGCCAGCGCGTAGTCGAGCATCTTGCAGCTCGGGAACTTGGCCTTGACGTACTCCTTGACCAGCTCCACGCGCAGATCCGGGTTGTTGCGCGACTTGACGCGGTGCCCGATACCCGGGATGAGCTTGTTCTGCTTGCGCATCGTGTCGACGAACTCACGCGGGCTGAGGCCCTTATCGAAAGCCTTAGTGAACTCCTCGGCCGCGCCGTCCAGGGCGCCACCGAATCGCGAACCAATGGTAAGCAGACCGCTCACCAGTGCAGAGATGAGGTCCTTGCCGGCACGCGTCGTGATGATGGTGTTCATGGCACCAGACACGGCCGGGCCGTGGTCGGCGGTAAGCATGAGCACCATCTCGAGGAACTTGGACGCGTATTCGGGCAGGCGGCGGCGGAACCACAGCAGCGACATGACGCCGCCGATGCCAATGTCCTCCCTGAACACGTCCGAGATGGGCATGCCAGCATACAACAGCTCCTGGCCACGATCGTCCGAGATGGTCGAGATAAAGGCAGCCGGCTTGCGGATGAGGCCCAGCTCCTGCGCCCACGAGTAGTCGATGGGGATCTTGGGAACGACGGGCTCGGGCTGGGGCTTGATGGTGCCGTCCTTGACCAGCTTGTCGTAGAGCGCCTTGAGGACATCCGGCATGTCCTCGAATGTGTTGGGGACGTGGAAGCCCGCTTCCCGCATGCTCTGGTTCTTCATGGCAGCCGTCTCGAGCTGCGAGTTGGCGAACGAGCCGGCGTGGCCGAACTGGACCTCGGTCTTGAACATGCTCGCGCAGGTACCGATGGCCCACGCCACAATAGGCTTGGTGATGATGCCCTGCTTGACCGCCTCGATCACCTTGTACTCCTCAACACCACCGACCTCGCCAAGAAGCACGAGGATCTTGCAGTCGGGGTCGGCCTGGTAACGCAGCAGGTGGTCGATGAAGGTGGTGCCGGGATACCTGTCACCGCCGATCGCCACACCCTCGTAGACGCCGTCGGTGTTCTGCGAGATGATGTTGTTGAGCTCGTTGGACATGCCGCCAGACTTGGAGACGTAGCCGACCGAGCCCTTGCGGTAGAGCTTCGAGGCAACAATGTTGTCCATCATGCCACCAGTGTTGCCGATCTTGAAGCTGCCGGGCTTGATGCCACCAACCGTGGCGGGGCCAATGATTGTGATGCCCTTCTTCTGCGCAATATGCGCGATCTCACGAGCACGCTGGAAAGCCGCAAGTTAGCAACTCGTACGGAACGCCCAATGCCACGCTCAACTTACGCGCTCGGGGACACCCTCGGCGATAATGGCAATCGTCTTGATTTGGGGGTTCTCCATGAGTTCCAGGGTCGAGCTGTAGACACTGCGGGACGAGGCAAAGTTGACCACCACGTCGACGTCAGGGTGCTTGGCCATGGCCTTGTCAACCTGCTGGTACACGGGGAGCAGCGTCTCGCTGGTGCCCCAGTACATCTTGCTGACGAACTGGCCGCCAAATGTGTAGATGATGCCGGCGACCGACGGTGTCGCCCGCTTGCAGATGAAGTCGAAGTCGAGCATGCCTTGTACGGCACGCGGCTGCAGGCCGTAGACGAAGCATCTTGTCTTGTCGTTGAACAGGGCATGGGCGGGGAGCGGGCTCAGCGGCCGGCTCGGGGCAGCGAAGCGGCGGATGTTGTCGTTAGCAGACAGGCCGCCGGTCGGCTTAAGGCCGTTAGCACTGCTGCTGGGGGCTGCCATTGTGACGTGTGGTGTCGACTCGAAGCTCGCCGGGAATTGTCTGGATCAGAGGAAAAGACAAAGAAGGCGACGAGATGTGCGAGAGAGCCTGGGTCGGAGCGAGGGAAAAGGATGGGTTCGCGGAAATGCGAGGACAGAGGCGGGCAGCAATTTTGGGGGGGAAGGTTTTTGTCGGTTCCCTGTCGTTTCGTCGGGAGGCACCACACTCGGGGTAGGCGCAAGAGCTCCGCAGCTGTCGAATTTCGTGAAGGTGCCCTGGCGCGGACCGGGAACTCGAGCCCTCCTGCGCTGGACTCCCCAAGAATTGTTGCCCGCCGCTCATTGGGCGGCAGCCGGGTCAACGGTCCAACAAACGGTGGCAGTTCCCCAACTCTTTTGGACCCTTGTCCGATCGCCTCGCCGACTAGCACCGAATCGGGCATGGCCCGAGCTTTTCTGCCACATCGCTGGCAGGAGGTGGGGTGCCGGGCGCGCTTGGCACACGAGGTACCGGTACCTTGGCCGCCGTGTCGTCCGATGCCCCTCCGAAAT
Source organism: Parachaetomium inaequale (assembly GCA_033296685.1). Taxonomy (NCBI): domain Eukaryota; kingdom Fungi; phylum Ascomycota; class Sordariomycetes; order Sordariales; family Chaetomiaceae; genus Parachaetomium; species Parachaetomium inaequale. Next base: position 71,413 of record MU854409.1, on the reverse strand, counting down.
CCAAAAATTTGCAGGTGCGGAATGCATTCCAATTTCCCTGGCAACGCTTTCCGCTGCAGCAACACACTGGTGTTGGACATGTCTCTTGCCGAGGAACGGGAAGGAGAGAGTCGGATAGAACACAGACAACTGCGTGTTCCATTGATAGCTGAGACAGAAGGAGAAATGTAGAGTATCGAGCCGACTCTGCGGGGCACACCACCGTGTTCACCCCGGCGTGGATCTCGGGCGCCGCGGGGCCCAGGCGAATCGAAGACAGCAGCAGGCACGCCCGACTTGGGCACACGACAGCAAGGTCTGATGGGCAGGAAACCTCCGACGCCGACGCTAGTAGAAAAATTGTCAAAAAAGAAACGAGCTGCCTCCATCCCGATCCTCTGACGGCGAACCGGCGGCATCCCGGTTGGCTCTGCGCCGGACGATCCCCAACTCGGTCCGGCAGAGGTCAATGCCACAGGAACCCCCGACGATGGAAGAAGATGGAAGGCAAGCAGCCTGAGCCATTCCAAATCCCAAGGAGATTGATTGAAAGAAGAACCATCGGGCATCGCCAAAAAGGGAGGGGAAGGCAGCTCCTGGCATCGGGTATCTTTGCGGTCAAGATGCAGGAGCGGGGCAAATCGAGGGGTCAGGAAGGCGCCAGGTGGTCGGCGGTCGAGTCCGCTGACTCCAAGGAAGGCAAGGGCCGGTCGGGCAGGTACCGGTACCTCGAATTGCTGACCGCCCCAAGCGCACTGCCCCGCTTGAGGAACCCCAATGGTTTTGGCGGGCGGGCACCACTTGGTACCTGGACTTTTTTCTGGCCATGCCCCCAACCCGAGGGACACTGCGGTCCCCTGTGCAAGCTGCTGCCCTGAGTGTTTTGCCAAAGCCCACGTTTGGAGCCGGTCCTCGTCTTTTTTCCCAAGGGAGCTGCATCTCGAGACCAATCCTCGCATCATCCACTTCCCTTCCTCCCTCACTCCCTCGCTCTGCCTGCTGCGACCTCCCTCCGTGTACGCGCGTCCACTATCCAGCAATCCAGTCCCCCGAGACTTCTCATCTGGGTAAATTGCCCCTCGCTTGAGGTCGGAATAGCATCGCCGTCTCAGCTTGATTTCCTCCATCCGCCCGCGAACTCGTGAGCGCCGCTGGGGCTATTCTGGGACCATACTGACGGCCCGAGAAGTAGAAAGAGCCGAGCTCGACAAGGACTGAACAGGTAGAAAAAGCTGCCCACTTACCAGCAACATGTCGGCGAAGAGCATCCTCGAGGCCGATGGCAAGGCCATCATCAACTACCACCTCACCCGTGCCCCGGTGATCAAGCCCAGCACGCTCCCGCCCCCGACCAAGCACAACGCCCCGCCCAGGCTCGCCTCCCTCTACTTCCCCGAGGACGCCGACGTCAACGCCGTCCTGGACCAGGCCGAGATCACATACCCGTGGCTGCTGCACCAGGGCTCCAAGTTCGTCGCCAAGCCAGATCAGCTCATCAAGCGCCGTGGCAAGAGCGGCCTGCTCTCTCTGAACAAGACCTGGGCCGAGTCGAGGGCGTGGGTTGCTGAGCGCGCCGGCAAGGCGCAGAAGGTCGAGCACACAGAGGGCGTCCTCCGCCAGTTCCTGGTCGAGCCCTTCGTGCCGCACCCCGCTGACACCGAGTACTACATCAACGTGAGTTGGCCGCCTGCGGCGGAATCGTCCAAGGCTCGTTGCGCTAACGCCTCATAGATCAACTCGGTTCGCGATGTAAGTAGCGATTTTCCGTTCAGCCCATTCTTGGCGCCAGGCGGGATTCGATTCGCGAAAGAGACCCCACTTGCAAGTGCAAGCAAGCAGAAGGGGATGGTGTGAAGAGCCGGAAAATGGGTGATGCGGGAGAAGGATGCAACATTTGCACCAACCGGCGGCCGTTTCTGAGTCTTTATACTCGGAAAACTCTGTGTGCAAACAGGAGTTTGGCCGGGGTTCCAACCTCCCGCCCGAAAAGGGCTGCCGAGCCGTCACGGACGAACGGAGGCTAAACCGCATTGCGATGTGGACCGCCGGCCCACAGACCCGGAAACACGTAACACACTCTGAACTCTGCTAACAATCTTATCAGGGCGACTGGATTCTGTTCACCCACGAGGGTGGTGTTGATGTCGGCGATGTCGACGCAAAGGCCGAGAAGCTCCTCATCCCCGTCGACCTCACACAATACCCCTCAAACGAGGAGATTGCTGCCACTCTCCTGAAGAAGGTCCCCCAGGGCATCCACAATGTCCTGGTTGACTTCAGTGAGTCTTTCTCTACAGTGTCTTCCAGGTGCAGCCGCTGACCATCACACAGTCACCCGCCTCTATGCCGTCTACGTTGACTGCCAGTTCACATACCTCGAGATCAACCCTTTGGTCGTGATCCCCAACGAGGATGCTACCTCTGCGTCGGTTCACTTCCTCGACCTGGCTGCTAAGCTGGACCAAACAGCAGACTTCGAGTGCGGTGTCAAGTGGGCTATTGCCAGGTCGCCGGCCGCTCTGGGCATCACTGCCCCGACGAGCAGCAACGGCACCGTCAACATCGATGCCGGCCCGCCGATTGAGTTCCCCGCGCCCTTCGGCCGTGAGCTCACCAAGGAGGAGGCTTACATCGCCGAGCTTGATGCCAAGACCGGTGCCTCACTCAAGCTGACGGTCCTGAACCCCAACGGCAGAATCTGGACCTTGGTTGCTGGTGGTGGTGCCTCGGTCGTCTACGCCGATGCCATCGCCTCGGCCGGCTTCGCCGACGAGCTGGCCAACTATGGCGAGTACTCCGGTGCTCCCACCGAGTCTCAGACATACCACTATGCCCGGACTGTGCTCGACCTGATGCTCCGGGCCCCGATGCACCCCAAGGGCAAGGTGCTCTTCATTGGTGGCGGTATCGCCAACTTCACCAACGTTGCCAGCACATTCAAGGGCGTCATCAAGGCGCTCCGCGAGTACGCCAACACGCTGAACGAACACAACGTCCAGATCTGGGTCCGCCGCGCCGGGCCCAACTACCAGGAGGGTCTCAAGAACATGAAGTCGGCGACGCAGGAGCTGGGCCTCAACGCCAAGATCTTCGGCCCCGAGATGCACGTCAGCGGCATCGTGCCCCTGGCCCTTATCCCCGGCAAGTGGGAGGAGAGCAAGGCCGAGGAGTTCAAGGCTTAAGGGATGGTGTCTGGGTGTAGAACTGATGTTATTCGCCTCGCCGTCTGATGACTATATACGGCGCATTTTATCCCGGGAAGAGAGATCCCCAATAGAAAGTATAATACAGCATGAGATGTGCTTCCAGTCTCTTGATTGTTGTGTTCTCCAAGATGAGTGGGTGTGGGCCAGGTCTAAAGCCAACATGGTGCTACGTAAGTGGGCGTCATCTGGTGTTGAGTTCCTGGTCTAGGTACTTGGTTGGGTTTTGTTCCCGTTGCTGTCTGCTTCAGCTCATGTCTCAAGCAAAAGCCATCGTCCTACTTCTACCGCCTTAAGCCCTGTCCTCTCACCCCATCCTCCTCTCACCCCATCCTCCTCTCACCCCATCCTCCTCTCACCCCATCCTCCTTTGCTGCCCTTACCCTGTCAGCTTATGCCTACTGGGTCATTTTCTGTTTTTCTCACTCAAACATCCTGCTCTGACATGGATATCCTACTGTACTGAGGCTGGGTTGCCGGGCAGGTAGATATATCCAGCGGCAGACATCGCACAAGCAGTTCATTATCCCGGCATGATCTAGGGATGTTCTTTGGCATAGCTTTCCATGACAGCCGGAATATATGCTGTTTTGTCGCGGTAAATGCTACAATGAGTCTCGCGGCTGCGGGTCCTGTGCTATGTATGGTGTTATACATGTTCTAGGATGTGTTGTCTCAGTCCGAAGTACTATACGTCTTGTGGGATAGAATAGAGTAGGTTAACGATCCCAAGTTTTCTTCTAGGAAGGTTAGTAGGCAAAATAACGACCCAGGTTCTCTCTCTCTCATCGGGGTGTTTCCGGTCTGCCAGGGTTTCTAACACACAACACTGAGTATTTAGGTACTGTGTAAAGGTAAGGTAGACTGAAATATCTCCCCGGAGAATCTGATTCGTCACTCTTGATCTTGTGCCTTGACGAGCCTTCACTGTGCAAGCTCCGAGAGGCCTCCTCCTCCTCCTTCTCATCAGTTCGGCAGAGGACGAGAGACAGGCAAGAAAACGATCGCCAATTGATATTGTTGTCCAAGTACTCCACCCCTGCCCTGCCCTGCCCTGCCTGATCCTCGCATTTCGGTAAAGAACCGAGAAACTGCCGGACAAAGGGAGGAGGAACCCAGGAACCCACCCGCCCACTCGCGCTGCAACATTGGTCAGATTGCGATCATCCCGTGCTGGTGTTTCATTCTCATGAATGAAGGAGAGGCATCCCGTGCCAGTCAGGCTTGGCAGCGGACTTTGTGTTGAGAAGTTTTTACGCTGTGTTTTCGAGGAGCTGGAAAGACGGAGGTGAACTGGTGGAGGCGCATGATGTTGTTCTCGGGATTACAATTCGTAGTGATCTTGATATTAAAACTCGCGATAACAAGGGAAAAGGCTGTCCCAACTTGCCGGGTATACTGAACTGAACGGCTCTCTTAACAACCACCATCTCCTTGAACACTGCTCACCAGCCCTCCTCCATTATATACAACCATATCTATGCATGCAAACAGGCAGACAAACAAAAGAATTAAACAAAGTGGTATCATATCATACATGACCATGACAGAAACCACACGACAGAACCACCACCAAAAGAGCAACAACACAACAAAAGCCATGCTCCCCTGCATCATCTTTCGCATCCCTGCTTGGCTATGCTTGCTATATACAACCACACTCGGCCATTAAACAGTGGCACTATGAACCTCATGATCCCGTCCGCGTCCTCAGAAATCCGGGAACGCTCGCAAAGCATCCGCCCGTGAATCGTTAGACGCGACTTAGAAGGCAATACCAGCCACGACGGCAAAGGCGCCAATGGCCATGGCAGGCAGGACGCCAGCGCCGGCACCGGCAGCAGCGTTGTGGCTGGTGGTGCTGGCGGGTGAAGACGAGGTTTCCGAGCCGGTGCTGCCGTCGTTGGAGGTTTCAGTGCCAGAGTCGGTGTTGCTGCCGGGGCCTGGGGGGAAATGTCAATGATACAGTTCAACAGCGGACAAAGAGGGGGGCATACTGTTGATTTCGTCGTCGGCCAGCGGCTTGACGGCAAGGTTGGTGATGGCGGAGCCATCGGGGTTCTTGACCGTGTACTTGACCTTCCAGTCGGTGATCTTGATGAGCTGGCCCTTGGGGGCGGGCTTGACGCCGTTGTCGATGATCTCCTGGGCGCCGGGGGGCAGCACGGGCAGGGTGAAGTTGTTGCTGAAGCCGTCGGTGGTGATGAGCTTGGAGTCGCAGACGGGGGCCTTGGCGGTTGAGCTCGAGGCGGGCTTCTGGTCCTGGATCTTGGCGAAGTCCAGCTTGCCGTACTGGCCCTGGAGGGAGACAAAGTCGGCCATCAGCTTGGCAGAGCCGTCCTTGTTCATCTGGACCAGGCCGTAGTTGTTGGGCTCCTGGGTGTACTCGTAGACGACGCCGCCCGAGAAGACGCCCGTCATCTTGTCGCCGTAGATGGTGCCGACCTCGGTGAAGACGCGGGGCGAGGGCGTGTTGCAGCCGTACTCGGAGAAGAAGATGGGCACGGCGTTGCCCTTGAAGCCGCTGACCAGCTGGTTGTACCCGGCCGCCTCGAAGGAGCTCTCGGCGCACCAGCTGTAGCTGTTGAGGGCGAAGATGTCGCCCCTGCTGATGTCGTCGTCTTCGCCCTCGATGGAGCACTGGAAGTAGTTGTACGTGTCGAACAGGATGGACCGCACATCAGCGGCCGAGTAGCCGACCGGGATGGTGCGTGAAACGTGCTTCTTGATATAGTTCTTGATGTCGCGAGTGACGGCGCGCACGTAGGGCGGGACTGCGGCGCCGGTCTCCTCGTTATTGAGAACCTCGTTGCCAGAGAAGAAGGCCAGGGTGTTGGGGTAGTCCTTGAAGGCCTCGACAACGGCAAAGGTGCGGTTGAGGTAGGCGGCGTAGTACGACTCCCAGGGTTTGTCGCTGGTCAGCGAGTCGCCGACCAGGGGCGAGTTGACGTCGAGGACCATGTACATGCCGGCGGCGTTGAAGATGCTGGCGCACTTGTCGTGGTTCACGTCGGGGTTCACATTGTACACGCGGATGGTGTTGACGCCCATAACCTGCAGGAGGGCCGCATCACGCATGCAGATGTCGGGGTCGCTCAGAGGGTCGCGGCCAGCTGCCTTGTCGTAGCCGGCGGAGCCGCCGGGCTGGTAGGCGACACCGACAATCTGGAAGCGGTTGCCGGTCTTGGGGTTGATGAAGTACTCGCCCTGGACCTCCAGGGGCTGGACAGCTGCGGCAAGGGTTGCGCCGAGCGCCAGGAGCGCCGAGTGAAGCTATACAAGATATTAACATCGCGTTTGGTACACGGGAATTTTTGGAATTCCCATCATGACCCCCTTCCCCCAGATTCATAACGTACAAGCATGACGAAGACAAAGAAGAGCCGGCAGTATCGAAAAAGGCGATGTGCGATGCGGAGGCGTTGATCTCGAAAATATGGAATCGGCAGCGAGAGCAGATGCGCAAATTCAAGAAAATTTATGTCAAACGAGCGACAAGAATAGAGAAAGAAATGCGCAGCGCGAGTCCTTCCTCGGGTTCAACGAAAAGCACTGTCGAGAGCGAAAACGAGAACTTGAAAGTTGAAGAATGAAGAATTCCAGGAGCTCACTCAGCCAGGACAGGAACACGAAGGGGCCGCCCACATGAGGTCGAGGGAGGTCCCAAAGCGGCACTAGCGGTGCAGCTCGTACCTAGGTACCCCAGAATCGACCAACAGCCCTGATCTGATTGGTCCCGTAGTCCAGGGGAAATTGACCTTGAGCAGGCCCTAAACCCGCTTCAGCCAAGCGCCCGCCAAACGAGGGACCAAAGTCACCGAAACTGTGCGTTCTGCCGTGATGCCATTGCCAGCGACGGCGAGATACGAGATGCGAGGAGGGGCACCATTGGCAACCAACACATCAATACGACGAGAGGCAAGTCATGCAAACAGCGGCACGTCTCCAACGGCAAGCCTGTGTATCGTTGCATGCGCCTGTACAGAGTGCCGTTGGCGGCGCAGGCGCCTGTTGCCCGTTGCCCCGCCCATGCAGTGCCTCCACAGTACCCCGACTGTGTTAGGTACATGTCTGCACTGCGCCGATGCACCGATCGGCAGGGTCAAATGAAGCAAACTTGGAAGGAATTGTTGCCGCATCTGGCACCCAACAAGCGATTGGGACCAACCTCTCAAACACCGACCGTTGGCGGCCCCCTGTTTCATTTCTTGGCGCCGTCTCAGAGCGCGCCGAGGATCCGAGACTGGCAGTGAGTGACATATATGTTGTCACCGTTCATGGTGGTTGGCCGATCTTGAAACTTTACAGCGGCTCAAGCTTGAGGAGGGAGGGTGAGAAGCAGGGAAGACACTGAAAAAATAAAGTAAAATAAACGAAAAGTAAGCGCAGGAAAAGGAGGTAGTAACAAAAGGAGCAAGAGTATTCAGTGCATCGAGCAGAGCAGACCGCGCCAAGTTATCGAGATGCGCCGTTATGTATTTTGCTTGGCTTGAACACATCGAATTGCTCCGAGGCTCTGTTCCATTGAGAAGGACTGTTTCGGGGTTTGAACATGAATGCGCGTGCAGATGGCGGTGCGAAGCTGTCACTTAAGCTGCCAACAGCAGAGGAGCCAAAGAGCAGCCATGTGATGACGGCCGAGATGACAAAGCAGTGGTCTCTCGAAGCTTCGCTGAGAAAGAGGCAACATCTCACAAACGGCCCGGATAACAAATCTCAACATAACGCCACTTTGGAATGCGAATTCTCATTCTATTTCCATCTTATCGTGTACTCGACTCTCCACGAACCTGATAGCCACTCTTTATCTCACAACCCTCGACTGTGAGTGAGTCCCAGGCCCTCATCACATCCCATCACTTCACACCCATCGAGTTACGACAAGACTGTCCAAATAAATCCGGCCTGAGTCAGGGTGCCCATCAACAAGTCCGGTCACCATGGATTCGCCCGAGCCAGCCAAGGACGCCCAGCTGGACTCACTCAATCCTTCAACCGACGAACCCCCCGTCGAGATAACCATCAAGTTCCCGCCCGAAAAGCACACCCAAAAATGGGCTTTCTCCCAAACCGACACCTTTGAGCACCTCATCCTAGCCCTCTCCCTCGAGTTCCCCTCCTACGACTGGTCCAAAGCCAAAGCCCTGCCCGAGAAGCGCAGCCAACCCGGCCTCAAATCCATCTACACCCCCTCCGACGATGGCCCCCTGCCCCTCACCACCCTGCACACCACCACCCTCCGCCTCCTCGCCCCGCAAACCTCAGCCCTCACCACCCTCCAAACCCAGCGCGCCTCCGCCCAAACCTGGCAAGCCAACCGCGCCCTCGCCCGCGCCCGCTACGCCCGCCTGACCCCAACCCAGCGACGCACCGCCGACGACACAAACCACACCTTCCACACCCTCCGCCCCCTCCCGCACCTCCCCAACGCCGCCCGCAGCCTGGCCTTTTTAGAACGCCTCAAAGCCGACCCGGGCATCCGCGCGGCGATGCGCAAGCACGGGTTCTCGGTCGGCCTCCTCACAGAAATGGACCCGGCGAGCGCGACGTCCGCGTCGCACGAGGGCGTGACGCGCATCTTGGGGTTGAATAGGAATAAAGGGGAGGTGATTGAGCTGCGGCTGCGGACCGACGCGTACGACGGGTGGCGCGACTACAAGGTGATTCGCAAGACGCTGTGTCACGAGCTGGCGCACAATGTGCATTCGGAGCATGATAAGGATTTTTGGGCGCTGTGTCGGGAGATTGAGAGGGAGGTGGAGAGGGGGGATTGGAAGCATGGGGGGCAGACTGTGGGTGGGGAGGAGTATGCACCCGAGAGGGGTGGGGAGGATGAAATGGAGGAGGGGATGGTGATGGATCATGGGGGGTGGGGGGGGTTGAGTGCGAGGGAGGTTAGGGCGCGCGCGGCTGAGGCGAGGTGGTCGAGTTTGGAGAGGGCGACGAGGCAGGGTGGGGAGGGGGAGGGGAGTGATGGGGGGGAGAAGAAGGAATAGGGGGGACTCGGGTTGAGCGCTTGTATGGTTGGCTTCTGGGATACCATGGTTATTGTTTGCCAGCCTATTACGAATATCATCCATTATTTGTCTGTTAAGAACATAACGGTTACTTACTATCCGAGAAGGCAGGCTCGTTCTCAAGGTTGACGGAAACCCACCAGGGGGTTATGCTGTCAGCGACATGTCAGACCTACATATGTCTATAAAGACTTATGGCTCATCAGACCCGCCGTGTTTAAGCACTCCATGATGCGCGTTGACCATCTTCACCACCGGAAGGCGGTATAATGAGCTGGGTGGTGGGACTTAGAGACAAGTTTCGAAATGTGCTCGTGCTCAAGTCCACCAAAACCCCAACTTCCTCCCCACAGGTAAACTACCTGGTAGCCACTAGTTGTCCATTTCGAGTGAAATTCTAATCAGCATCTAATCACACATGGAAAAAAAAGGCAAGACCTATTATGGGGACACTAGTTATTAATTAGAATGTGGGTGTGCCGTGGCGAGGCGGGGGTTTCAGTCCGTTCTGTCTAGAACAATACTCACTACCAGCTCTCAGAAGCACCACAACCGTAGACTTGATCCAGAAACGGATATTTGAGACTTCACAAATTGGCAGATGACATCCTCGAGATTTCTCAGCCGTAGATGCCCCTTGGGCCCGTGGCACGCTAGTTCCCCAGGCAAGGCGACACAATTCAGGGGTAGGCCAATCTCAACCACGTTGACTTCGTTCCATACTGTTACTAAGGTACTCGAGCGAGTTTGTAAGTTCCACTTCATTCAACCCACCCACACACTCCTGGTATCAACTATCTCCTGCTAGTCTGCAGCATCTGCGACCTTATCCCTTCCAACCTCCTGCAGCATCTGCCCCATCACTCCAACCTCCAGACCGTCACCACAGCCCATCCATCCAACCCAACGCATGCTACCCCACCAGCCCCCCCCGAAGCCTCTTCAAAAAGCATACTTAGGTATTATATCAACACAAAGGAAGGAAGAAACCCAAACGAAAGCAACCCCCCTCCCCCGTTGCCCAAGACCTCTCCAGAAACGGGCCACCAAATTTGCCCTCCCTCCCGCCCACAAGCCCCCCTTTATCCAGCCCAGTCCGGAACGCCTATCCACCGAGACTATCGCCTGTCTGTCTTGTCCCAACCTTGTATGTAATAGTAATAGTAGAAGAAGAAGAAAGAGATAAGGAAAAGAAAAGAGGGAATGAAGGGAAAAAAGAAAACCCAGCGCCGTCAGAATGGGTGAGTGATAGTACAAAAAAAAGAACGAAAGAAAAAAAAAGAAAAGAGTTCGAAAAAAGAAAGGGTATCGCCTCCATGTTCTCCATCACCATCCATCCATCCATCCCACCATCCATCCAGCCCGAGTCCCGCACCGCACCGCACCAAGATTAGGTATTACGTATAACCCTCGTATGCCACCCCCGTCAAACAGACTCAGGCTCCTCAAACAGACTCAGGCTCCTCACAAACCGTCCCACCCCCCAAGCTCGCGCCCGAGCCAGAACTACTCGACGACCCCTCCCCAGCAGTCCGCGGCCTCTCCCTGACCAGCGCATCCTTCTCCTCCTCGCTCAGCCTCAGCCTCAGCTTCTCATCTAGCATGCTAACCAACCGCTCACTATACTGATCCAGCAACCCGCTCAGCACAGTCTCACTGACCTCCTTCCCACCACCCGCAGAACCACTCCCCTTTCTTTCGTCCTCCCCACCGCCCCCACCACCACTACCACGCCTATTCCGCTCCCGATCCCGATGATGATGCCCCCTCCCATGCCCACTGCCCGCCGTCCGACTCCTAATCGCCCTCTCCCCCAGCGCCGCCGCAGTCAGCCTCAGCTCCGCGTCCAGCTGTGCGAGCACATCCCCGTGGATCGAGTCCGCCGACGCAAGCTTCTTGCGGTACGCCCGCAGCTGCCGGCACGTCTGCTCCGTCGCCATGCTGAGCGTGCCGAAGCCATACCCTCCGCCTCCCCCGCCCCCTACACTGGTGCCGAGGTTCCCGCCGCTGCGCTGGTTGTTCGAACTGGAGTTCTTGCGCGATTTGATCGACGACGACGGCGTGGCGCCTAGCGCGGGCAGGGACGGGCGCCTGTACATGATTTTTTTGGAGCGCGTCTTGGGGCTGTCCGGGGGCGGGCTGTCGTCGGAGCGGGAGCCGGCTCCCGAAGAGGGGCGGCGGGACGGGGTGGTGGCGTGGGTGTCGTCGATGGTGATGATGGCGCTGACGCTGGTTGGGGAGGTTGTCTGTTGTTTTTCGGCGTTGTTGTTGGGGGTTCGGAGGGAGGAGAGGGGGAGGTGGAATTTGGAGGGGCGGCGGTGCGACGGGCGGGGTGGGGAGCGGCGGCCGGGGGCAGTCGGGGTCCCGGCGGAGGAGGACGGCCGTTGGAATTCGGCGAGTTCGGCTTTGGAGAGGACGCGCCGCAGGGGAGGCCGGGCGGAGGCTGGTTGGGGGGTCTTTTCCGGGGAGGGGTCGCGGGTGTGTGATCCGTTGGTTGGGTCCTGGAAGTCGAGGGCCCAGATCATGATGGTGCCGTCTTCGCCGACGCTGACGACCTTGCGGTCGGATTCCTGGCTGTCGATCAAGATGACGCCGTTGATGGCTTCCGTGTGGCCCCATTCGCGGTCCACGAAGCCGCCTGCTTGCGCGTCGTAGACCCGCACGGACTTGTCCGTGTTGGAGATGCCCAGCAGAAACGGCAGGTCGCCGGGCCCGAGCTGGCCGTGGGTCAGGGACTCCAGCACGACCGAGTCGAGGCCGGCCTCGTCATTGCACTTGAACGTGCTGAGAAGCCGGCCGCTGGCGAAATCGTACTGGCATACCGAGCGATCCAGCAGAGACACAAAGATCGTCTTTTCGTCCGACGTCACCGTCATCGACGACGGAGATGCCTTGAGGGAAATCGATCTGCATGGGATGGCCGCCATGATGTCGGGCTCGCCCTCCTTGCTCACCAGATCATGGATCTGGAGACTCCGGTCGAGGGAGCAAGTCAGGACTTTGTCCTCGGTCGGGATGAGCACCTGCACCACCTTGGTGCTAAACTCGAGCGTCTGAAAGTGCTCAAACGCCCCTGTGGGCGAGCGGTGGAACAGCTGGACCGTTCGGTCCCTCCCGCAGGAGGCCACGAGGAACCTCGACTTGCCCTCGTGGATGGTGATGTCCTGGCAGTTGGTAGAGTGTGCTTTTGTTTCCAGCAAGCACTCTCCGGTGGAGACCTCGACAATGCGGAGGACGCCTAGCTTGTCCCCGGCAACGAAGAGGCTTCCGTCGCTCGTAGCTCTCGCCACAACGACCTGGTTGGCCGGGCCAGGCTCGGCGCCCACATCAATCTGTTCAATTGGAAGGTCAAAGGACGACTTGATCATGCCGTCCAGATTCCACATGGTCACCCTCCCGGGCCCAGACCATGTGAAGAACCTGGCGCCGAGGGCGTTGGGGGCGGATAGCCGCTGTATCCCAGCGATGGCGTCGCCGAGACCAGGAATGGGAATGTGGGCTTTGTCGTCTCCGGAGCTGCCAGGCATATAGTCGGCACTCCATATATCGATGGATCGCCTGCTGTCGATGGTGACCAGGTTCTCTGCCAGGAACCCCATGGCCATGAGACCGGCGGCCATCTCAGAAGTGCGGACAGCCGGCTCGGGGGCGCAGTTCAAGATGTCGTCAAGGCTGACGACGGCAACCTGACCTTCCTTTCCTCCAACGTAGACGTTTTCTCCTCGGCGGGAGATGCAGGTGATGCTGAAACCGACCTCTAGCACCTTGACTAGCTTCATCTGCTTGTTGGTGTCATCCAGCAAACAGACACATCCCGTCTCGGAGCAGATGACGGCCTTTTCGTCTGATACTGCGAGCGCACACGAGAATGTGGCGTCCAGCATCGAGCCCAGCAGGATGTTCCTGCCCGGCAGCGGCTTCTGCGCCTGGAGCGGGCTGGGCGCTGCGCCGTCGTTTGGGAATTTCGACTTGGTGGGCGAGACATCCAGGCCGTCCTCCACCCTCCACACCTTGACGTGGCGGACGCCCAGCGTGATGACGTTGTTGCCCATCCACACCATGCCCTTGACGAACGAGGTGCACCTGTTCTGTTGAAACAGCTTCACGGCGCCCGTCCGGGGGTCGATCTTCCAGAGGTAGAGGAAGCCATCGTTTGCCGCGCCCAATGACGCGAGGTACTTGGTGTCGGGCGACCACGCCACGGCCTTGACCCCGAAGTTGTGTTCGCTGATGGATACCAGCGGGACGTCGGAGGAGGCGTCCTGTAGGTTGAATATAAGCACCCGCGGGGCGTAGCCCGTCTCGCCCACGGCTAGGTACCGGCCATCTCGGCTGAGGGCCAGGCAGGTGGCAGCCTTGATGCGCTCGCGGCTCGTCCAGGTCCTGGAGGAGGGCGACTCTGGCCAGTCCGAGGAGGCATAGAGCGAGTCCCTCGGCGAGGCAGCAGCCCTGTTCCTGCTGTCGTTGGCTTTTGGTGTGGGGATCGGGGTCGACGAGGCGTTTGTGGAGGGGGAGACAGTGAGCAGCGGCACGGCGGTCGGGCGTGCGCGGTAGAAGCGCTGTGCATAGTGCTCGCCCGAGACATCGACCACCACCACGGCGCCGCCGGCAACGTATGCGAAGGACGAGTGGACCGTGTCGAAGCCGGTGGGCGAGGCGCAGGTGGTGCCGACCACGCGCCGGAGGGAGAGGCAGGATTCGTGGAGGGCTCGAGGGCGGATCGGGGACCGGGACGGACGCGAGAGGAACGGAGAGTTGGACGGTGTGAGCTTAATCCGGTTTGAGGGAGTGGATGCCATCGCTCTTCGCCATGGACCGGCTAGCACAGGCGGGGAGACGGAGACTGAATCGGCGAAGCTCGACGAGGGCGTCGGAACATGCACGGGGAACCGACGGTAACTAAGTAGAGGCAGAAAGAGTGCAGCGAAGGGAAGAAGCTTCTCCGGAAGGCGTTGTCTAGCACGAGGCTGTCCAAAGGAATGATGGAGACAGGACGGCGAGAGTGTTTGCAGGTTGAAAGCTACATGCGTGCGGGATCGGGGGGTCAGAAGGCACGGCTTGCAGAAACGCCATCTCAGAATGATGTAGGAGGCAGGTAGGGAGCTTACAGCGACATGAAGAGGCTGCAGCGAGACAAGGTCAATTGTCCCCGCGCCGACTCGATTAGGGCCGAGGTGCAGTGCACGACATTTGCGTGGCGGCGTCGCAAAAACGCCGAGAGGTCTGGGATGGTGAAGGAAAAACACCAAGTCGCCAATCCCGGCGCGCTGCAAAAAGCTGCTGCGATCTCCAGCAACAAGCCTCGTCCCACGCCTCCAGGGCTTTTGTTGGGCCCTGCTCAGCTTGTTGTGGCAGGGGAGAGCTGGTGGTAAAAAGAATATGGCCCGTGCGCTGATCCAGCCGGGTTAGGCGACAGCTTGTTTCCCATTCGGGACGTCTATCAGTGGGGGTGTTCAGCTCTGCCCCGAGTTGACTGGTTCCAGGTTCCCGTCCAGGTCTGTTGCCGGGGAATTCCTTCAGAGGCAGAGTCAAAGTTGACGATCTGTACAACCACCGCCGGTTCGGACTCCGAGTAGTTGTCGACTGTGTATTACCCCGGATTTGCTGTGGTGCGTCGTGGCAAAGAGCTCACGCAGTGACACCCACAGCGCCGGCTTTTGGCTTTTCAGGGTGTGATGAGCCGCGAGGTTGCATTAGCGCGGGCCGCGCTGCAGCCAGCGAGATGACACCCCTAGCCGAGCAGCCATGGCCCGCTCGAGTACCGGACGAATCCTGCCACCCGGGATGGCAGCCAGGAACTCAGCAGGACAAGCCTCTTCATAATCTCACATGTTTCATGGCTGAAGATAAGTCCTTTGTATGTACTTTGTAGAGGGCTGATCCGACGCCGGCTTGGCTGGTTGCCTTGGTGATTTCCTCTTGGAATTGTGTCGGTGGAGATGACCATTCTTGCCAAGACTCGTCAAGACACGGCGGGCATGCTGGGCCATATCACACACTCGGTACCTTATTCGTACATTCCCTTGCCCATCCCTCCATCCTCCCCCGTATAATGATACAATGGTACAATATTACATCGCTATTCCCAGCGTTGTATGTTGTCTCCAGGCTCCCTCTGTCGCCTCCCCCACAAATCGAGGCCGTCACCCCATCAGGCCCTTCGCCAGCCGCCGCTGCGCCTCGGCGCGGACCGCCTTGTCCTTGTGGTTCGGGCCCCGCGGCTTGTTCCAGATGGGGTCGCGCACGATGCCCTCGGCGCGCCACTTCTGCGGCGGCTTCTTGCCCAGCGCGGCCCACTGCGTCCAGACCTTCTTGCCGCGGTTGAACCACCGGTCCTGCCGCTCAATCTCCGTGTCCGGGTCCGGCGTCCACTTCGACTTGAGGATCCGCCGGATCGCCTCGGCCGACACCTCGAACTTTTGCGCCAGCACCTCGGTCGTGTACTCGTCGGGGAACTGGCTGTGCAGCATGCGGATGCCCACCAGCGCGTCGGGCGACAGCTTCTTGCGCGGGTTCCAGCCGCCCGGGAACTTTTTGGCCAGTGCCGACTTTTGGCTCATCCAGGGCTCCTTTGCGTTGGGCTTGAACCAGTTGCTGTCTCCGTGGCTCGGCTCCGGCTTGCGCCTTGTTTCGTTCCTGGCACTTGCTGCCCTTTTGTATGGCTTTCCGGGGTCGGCGCCTCTGCGGGGACTGGAACGCGGCCTGGGACTCGTGGTCCCTGTGTGGCCGTTACGTGACGCGGGTTCGGGAGAATAGTCGGTCGCAGGCTCCGACGGGCCATTGTGCTCAATTGCCCATTCGCCTCCTCCCTCGGCAACCTGCACGGCCTCAGCCGCGCTGTTCCTAGCACATGATGTGTGTAGAGCTCGTGATGCGGTCGCCAATGCGGAGCTTGTCCTGTGGTTGTAGAGATGGCCCTGCTGGCCGTGGCGCGCCTGTGCCTGGTACTGCGCGGCACGTGGCGTCGTGGTGCGGAGTGGGACGTGGACTTGGGCGATGCTTCTAACGAAAATTCGCAATGCTGCTGTCCGGCAGGAGCAATCCATTGTTGACGATGAAGACAGCGTGATGGTGGGCGAGAAACTGGTGGCAACGGGTCGCGAGAAGGAGACAGACTTCTTGCCGTCTTGCAAAATTTCGAAGACCCTGGCCTGTCGCGTTGACATGGTGGAGACATTAGTGGGGCCATCGTCGGGGACCGGATCTGACTGACCCACCCACCTGTTCCACCCCCCCGGGCTAGGACATCCATGACATTCGCAGACGAATGAACATGCCCGATTGTTCACCATCAGCTTCATGTCTTCTTCCACTGCTGGCGCTGACATCACACCGTTACATGGCTCTGCATGCTGTACCTTCACACGCCGGAATCCGTCATGGAACTGATGTTTAACCCCCGGCCCTCGAACAAACGCCGAGTACTACCTCCGGAATACGCTGTCCAAGAAAGCCTAGAAAGCTCAAGCCACGTAAAAGCCTGGGATTATTATTTCACTCAGACTCCAGCCCACCACATCGCCGAAGGACTGCAGCGCCTGATACTCGCGTCCAACGACCTCGCCGCGAGATAGATGTCTCGACTTCTTCGACCGGGGGCACTAGGCATAGTAGAAAACAGAGAGAACCCCAGACGGAGAGAGCCAATGCCCGGGACTTCGAGGAGCTGCCTACCCTAAGAAAAGACCAACACCCCGTCCGGACTTGGTTGACTGCGCCCAGATGAACCGGACCTAACGAACCTAGGGGCCAGGTAGGCGGTCTCCGAGGCGGAATACCAACCGAGGCAGTGCGGGTTGCTGCGGCGGCGGCCGTGATGAACGAGTCGCGTGGCTTGGAGTCAGAGACTCATCTCAGTAGGTTGGTTGGTGCGCGTCGGGCTTGTTACAGATCCTGCGGTGATCTGCCGGGTGTGGCTCGGGAAGATCTGATCATCCTTTTGCGGGGAGGGGGCCAGCAGGCATGCGTTTGCGTGTGTAACAGATCCGAGGGAGGAGGAAAAGGCGAAACGTCGGCGGGGATGCGGGCGTTGCATTTTGCTCGGGGGGTTTCCTCGCTGGTGGGATCGGAGGAATCGAGTTTTTGATGAGGATGCATTTTCGATCAAGGCAGCCGTTTTCGGCCAGGACTCGAGGGGCTGTGTTACCGGGGGATAACCCTAACCCCGGCTTGGTGGAGGAACGACGACGATGACGACGGCAACCATGAGGATGATCGAAAGGCGTTGGTGAAGATAGGTCGTAGAAATTGGAATAGTGGCAACTGTGTAGATTATTAGCATTGGCGAAGTCGACTTATTATTCATAATATACAATAATCCGGAAAAGACACGAAAGAGTTGACCGTTCACCACAGATAACGGGATACTCAAACAGCTTCATTACGGAATCATATCGAGCTACCTATCTGCTCTGCCCCGCTGTACAATGCACATGACAATGCTTTTTGACCGCATGCCCCCAAAACTGTCCTAGTAATACAGCACACTGGTCTGCGACAACTCTGGCTGTCGCACACCCAGGCTCCCAACGCCGACCGTCCGTTCTCCAGCCCAAACCGATGTCTTGTGATACCCAACCATAGCAGTAGCCAGGTATGAAAAAGCCGAAAAGAAAGGAAGAAAGAAAAACAACCCAAAAAACAATGCCGCCCCTGACTTAGGCATCATGCATCATCAACTCGACCGGCGGCCGGGCGGTATGCGCCATGATGGGCTTGGGCGCCGCCGCCGCCGCGGGCGCAATCGGGCTCAGCTCCTCGGGCTCGTCCGTCATGTCATGAATAATGACGCACGGCAGGTCCGGGCTGACGCCGAGCTCCGGGTTGGGCTGGAACACGAGCGTCGAGCTGCGGCTGCGCTGCGGGCCGCGGCTGCTCTCGGCGGGCGACACGGGCGACGCCATCGCCACGCCGACGTCGGCGTTGTTGGGGTTGTTGTGGTGCCGCAGCCGGGCCAGCGCCTCGGCCAGGTCCTCGGCGTGCACCATCTTGTTGGGCGCGTCTTCCATCTTTTGCTCCCACCCGTGCGGCGGGCTCGGCGGCGGCGAGATGAAGAAGAGCTTTCCCGCGTCGGGCAGCGCGAGGTTGTGCGGCTGGGTCGTGAGCGGGGTGGGCTGGCCAAAGTAGACGCGGCAGCGCTCGCCCATGATGGCCTCGCCGTCCCAGATCTGGCGCACCGCGATGGCGTCCTCGTCCGTGTAGAAGGAGACGATGATGCGGCTGAGGGACTTGAGCGGGGAGAAGGCGTGGATGCGGGCTTTTTGCGAGATGAGGTCGCGGATCTGCTGGAGGTTGTCCGGGGCGAAGATGTCGCGGGACTGGAGGTTGGTGAAGATCAGCGTGTTGCAGGGCGGCGTTGGCTTGACGAGCGGGGGGAGGTTGGTGAGGTCGAGGGTGAGCGTCGACTTGCGCGAGCGGGTGCTGCTGCCGGACGACGAGCGTGATGGCGCGGGCCGGAGCTCTGGTGATAATTGCTGCGGTTCCTGCCCCTGCTGTGCTGTGCGGAGCGGCAGTTCCCGTTGTAGATGTTGCTCCATTGCGACGGAGGTCTGGATGATGTGGTCGGATTGACGGTGATGCGCCTGAGATCGACGGCCCCGCGGTGTTATTGCTAGTTTGCTAGTGTTGCGATGAAATTGTTTGTCGAGCGTTGTTCGACGTTAGAGCGGTATTTTGGAGCTCGGAATGGTGTTTTGTAGCAGTCGAGAGATGCAGACAACAAACGCGGAAGGTGGGTGCGTGGCGGCATGGATTTAAAAGTCTGCGGGTGCTGCTGCAGGGTGATGGACTGTATGCATGCAGCAGCAGCAGCCGGGGCGATCACGGGCCGTTTGACAAGCCGCAATGCCCGCCGCCAGTTGGATCAGGAGGCTGAGTTCCCGGCGAGACCAGCACTGACCTGCCTCGGCTCCCTGTAAAACGTGGCTTCGACGGCAGATTTGCGCGTTAAGTTGCCTCCCTCATTTGCAAAGCCTCTCTCACCCTGTTGACCCTGGCCCGTTCAAGTTGTCGGTTGGCTGCCAGATTCTGGATTGAGAATTCCCAGCGCTTGTTGCCACTGAAAGCGAGCAACGCCAGCCAAGAGTTCAAAGGTCAAGAGTGGAACAGCGCAAAGAGTGGGGCTTCGGCAAAATGTCCGTTTGCGATGCAAGAGAACGGGCGCCCTCCCTGGCCCTGATTGGCTGCCCACTTCCCGGCCTTCAACAACTGAACTTTGCGACTTGCACAGCCTCGCTGATGACCGATCGTTGGGACACTTGTCGCGAAGGAGAGGATCTCTGACCCCATCTCAACCTTGCATTGCTGTAACGGCCTCCGCCCGTCGCCGCAGTGAGGCTCTCGGGGCTGGGCCCAGGAGTACGGAACACGGTCACTGCCCGCCTGAATACGCCCTCTCATGGAAGTCTCAACAAACCGCGTCCTCAGGTGAGCAGGGCACAAGTGTGTCTCGCCTCGGTGTCCACTTGTCATGGCGATGCTCAGCCTTCCACGCCACCACCAATTTGACGAGGTCATACGGAGTACGCGGCAAACTCAAAGGCACTCGAGGTCAGGAGAGGGCCAAAAGACCTGCCGCATTGGGGCATCTGACAAAAAAGGTCGACCCCGGGGAACCATGCGCGCCAAGTAAGGTCGATGGAATACTACTACAAGAATCGACCTTGCAACTGCAGCGCTAGCAAGGGAGCGGTAACTGACAGATGCAACAAAATAAGCTTGGATCTCGGTGACGGTCAGCAGCGGACGAAAAACGTGGCAAGGGGGCACAGCAGAGTCGAAGTCGTGGCACGAGACCAACGCCATCGTCAAGCTCCGCGGCCGGCGAAATTGTCCTGCAATGCCACCGGACCTCTGGAATCAGATAAGGTCCGGGTTGGAAGCCATCACTGTGCCTTCCAGGTTGCCTTGCCTCGTTTGGCAGTGTTTGATCTTTTGCCCCCAAATGCCAACACCACCAAGACGTCTGCGCCCGCTCACCGCAACACCAACGAACGCCCACCAAAATCTGCCAAGAAAGCCCGTCTGATATCACGACGTGACAGCCCATAAGAGGCCGGCATCCTGTTCATCCAAAAGCCGAACCCCTCACTGATGGCTCCACAACTTTTGCACTGCCCTCGAGTCTATTGAAGAGGGGGTGAGCACGGCTCCCATAGGTACCATACACTGCCGTCTATCCGTCTATTTGCCAGCATACAATATAATACAACCCCCGACACACGACGGCAGGACACGTTCCGGTTCCAGACTCCGCAAGATGCCCAGATTTTCCACGGAAGAAGAGGGGAAGGAGGAGAGAGATCTCCTCATCAGCGTCTCACCGGGCGTGGCTGAGCAGACGGCCGGGGGTCGGGAGACGGGCCAGAGCTGCTCCTGCTCCTGCTGTCCGTCCGGCCGTCCCGGCCGTCCACGGCAATGCCACCTCCTCTCGGCTTCGAAGCAGTCGCAGCGGTGAGAGCGGACAAGCCAGACCAACGGGCCGTGGCAACCAGGATGACAACTCGTGTGACAACCGTGACAACCATCGTGGCAACTCCCCGTCACAACCCGTTTCCACAACCAATACCACACCAGCCAACCCACCACCACAACAACAACTACCTAATCTCAACCCCCAACCTCTCCACCAACCCCTTCATCACCCTCTCATGCATCTCATTCGTCTCCCCATTCGTCAACGTCCTCTCCAAGCTCCGATAATTAATCCTATAGCACATACTCCTCCTCCCCGTCTTGGGATGCATAAACTCATCCACCAGCCTCACATCCTCGACACAATCCCCCGCCACATCCCTCACCACCTCCATGAGATCATTCCCATGCCAATCCACCGCCCCGCCTTTACCCCCGCCGGCGGCAGACACCCCCCCCAACCAAAACGACACATCCTTATAGCACGCCGGGTGCCTACTAAACGGCACAAACGGCCTCAACTTTTGCAGGTTATCCTCAACGCCGCGGAACTGCGCCAGGAACCGCTCGTCGCGCGACCAAAACAGCCGGATGTCCGGGATCTGGAACAAGAGCATGGCGATGCGCTCCAGGCCGATGCCAAACGTCCAGCCGAGCTGCGAGAGCGAGCCCGCGTTGATGTGCAGCTCCTGCTTGGTGACGCCGCAGCCGAGCACCTCGAGCCAGTCGCCCTGGTAGAAGACCTCTAGTTCCCACGAGGGCGAGGTGAAGGGGAAGTAGGCTTCGACCCAGCGGACGCGGAGGGGCTCCGTTTCTTGCGTTTCCTCGGTAGGTTTAGAGGCGGCCACGGCAGCCTTGGCGCGCGAAAAGATCTCGTTGACCATCAGCTCGAGGGAGCGTTTGAGGTGTGCCGCGATGGCGGCGGCCTCGTCCGGGGAGTGGTGCGGCGCCTGGAGGGGGTTGCGCTCGGCGTGGAACGGCGGGTTGGGGTCCTCGACCTTCATGTTGTGCGTGGGCAGGCGGTCGAGGTCCGCGCGGACGGCGGCGGCGATATTGCCGCCGGGCACTTTTGTGCGGTCCCACACGCGCGCGCCCTCCACCTGGTGGAAGACCGGGTAGTGGCTGCGGTCGACCTCGTCGCGGCGGTAGACGTCGGCGCTGAGTAGGTACCCGCCGCTCGCGCGCGCCCGGAAGAGCTCGGCCTCGTGCGCGCTCGTGTGCGTGCGCAGGAGCGTGTCCTTGTTGATGTAGTACGTGTCGGAGCGCGCGCGGCCCGGGTGGTCCGGCGGGAAGCCGAGTGAGTCGAAGTTCTCGTGCGTCGAGACGACCGGGTCGAACTCATTGTAGTATTTGTAGGTCGGCGCGGGGAAGACGGACTCGATGATCTTGCGCGTGATGGCCACCGGGTGGTCTTTTTGGAGGTGCAGTTTCCGCGACGTCAAGGCGAGCACGGTGGACGAGACATTGAACCAGGAGTCAGTCGTGTACTTCTTGCCGTTGATCTCGACCGTCTTTGGACTCGTTGTCGCGGTTGAAGGCGAAGCCGCGGCATCTTTTCACGGACAGTTCATCAGCAACCTGGATGACTTGGAGAGGACTGAGTAGGTATATGCTTCTTATTCTAACCTGAAGAATACGCTGCCCGCCAGCACCGCGTTGGCAAACTGGTGGTCAGTGGGCTGCTCCGTCGAACAAGCAGCGTAATGCTGGCCCGACTGCCAGTACGGGGCCAGAGGGCGCTCGCGATCCCCTTTGGTCCGACCATGTTGAAGTTCGGATTGCGGCTCGCACACGGAGGCCTGATGGTGGAGATCGGAGACCTCTTGACGATCTCACCATTACTGCGGGAGGCAGCTCGAAAAAGTTGGGTGGGTCGTCTCGCCAAGGACCAGGGTCAGCTGCGCAATGACATCGCCCATTGGCTGTGTTCCTGGGGTATCTGATTGGCCAATTGCTCGCAGCCCAAAGGGTTCTCAACATTCAGGGGTGATCAAGACTAGGGGCAGGAGGGGAGGCACAGCATCCCTGAGATCATTCCAGAGAACTTGTCATGCCAGACTTTTACTTTTTTCTATCCTACGCTAAGCAGCTTACTTGCTAAGGGGCTCGCCGTCCTTGATCTTCTGGAGGCCGTACTTCTCCAGGCGGATGGCCTGGATGGCGATGAAGCCGGTCGTGTCCATGGGCGAGAAGGTGTCGAGCGAGTCCATGGACGCGTCCTCCTGCGAGTACAGGTTGCTGGCGTCGCTCTTGCGGCCCAGGACGTACGCGCCGCCCTTGTACACGGACATGCGCACCTCACCGCTGACGTTCTTCTGCGAGAAGATGATCGAGTTCTCGAGGAACTCGCGCTCGGGGCTGAAGTACATGCCGTTGTAGAGGGCGTGGGACCACTCGATGGTGACAAACTGGTCGCGCAGCTTGCGGACCTTGGAGTCCATCACCAGACCCTCGAGGTCGACGTGGGCGAGGCGGCTGTGGAGGTTAGTTCCAAACTTCGCCTCTGGAGTGCTCGGATACTCACGCAATCGTCAGGCCCGGGGTGTCGTAGCAGCCTCTGCTCTTGAGGCCGATGAAGCGGTTCTCAACGATATCGACTCTGCCAACGCCGTTGTCGTGGCCGATCTTGTTGAGGAGCTTGAACAGCTCGACCGAGTCGGTGGCCTCGCCCTCGGGGGTCACGACCTTGACGGGGATGCCCTTGTCGAAGTGGATGGTGAAGTTGTACGGCTTGTCGGGAGCATCGGCGGGGTCGACGGTGCGGGTCCAGAGCTCCTTGGGCGGGGTGTGGTCGGGGTCCTCGAGGACGCCAGCCTCGTACGAGCAGTGGACGAGGTTGTCGTCCATGCTCCACGGCGCCTTGGGGGACGAGGAGACGGGGATGTTGTTCTCGGCGGCGAACTTGAGCAGGTCGGCACGGCCCCTGTTGACAAAGTCAGTGTCATGTCTCGCTAAAAGCATTACCGCTGCAGACGTACTGGAACTTCTCGATGAACTCGGGCATCCTCCACGGGGCGATGACCTTCATCGAGGGGTTGCAGGCCTTGAAGGCCAGCTCGAAGCGGACCTGGTCGTTGCCCTTGCCAGTGCAGCCGTGGCTGAGGTAGTCGCAGTCGAACTGCTGGGCGACGCGGACCTGCGCCCGGGCAATGATGGGGCGGGCCAGCGAGGTGCCGAGGAGGTAGCGGTCCTCGTAGATGGCATTGCACTGGATGGCACGGAACACGATCTCGTCGACGAACTCGCGCTGCAGGTCCTCGATGACCATGCGCTCAGCACCGAGAGCAAGCGCCTTCTTCTCGACCTCGGCCCAGTCCTCCTCCTGGCCGACGTTGGCGAGGAAGCACACGACACTGTAGCCCTGTGGCGGTATGTCAATATGGATATTGGGCCTGTAGTGGTACGGCATGTGGCTCTCACCTCAAGAATGAGCCATTTGAGGATGGTGGAGGTGTCGAGGCCTGTAGGGCATCGAGTTAGCGGGCCGAGATCGGTGTAGGAGCTCCGTTGGGCAGGCAGGCTGGGTAGGGGAAGGAGTATGCTGCAGCTACAAGGCACAATGACGACCGAGTGCAGCGTGAAGCAACTCAAATTCTGCTACATGCACAGAGGACGCATCGGCTATGCAACGAGGGTAGTCGTACCTCCGGAGTAGGCGCTGTGCACGAGGAGGGCAGTCAGTCGTGTGCATCCCTGCGTGCTTTGGCGGGGTCGGGGTCAGCACTTACAGACAAACGCGACCCTTGGACATGGTGAAGGATTTGGATTTCACGGTCGAGATGGTGCAATGGGAGGATGCAATGTGGAGAGATGATGAGACGAGAGGACTGGGAGCAACAATGCAGGAGGAGAAGCGGTCTTAGCTTCACCGTTTCTTATAAAGTCGGCAGGTATCGGCCTTCGCTGCCCCACGTTCTATGACTCGACCCAACCCTGACTGACTCCGGGACGGTCAACAAACTTTTTTTCCGCTGTGTTCTGGCCCGCCCGATAACGTTAGCGCCAGAATCCGCTGATAAGCGGGGACCCCTGGCCCCTGAATCGGGGGACCAGCAGCCGACTGACGTAGCCAGCCTGCACGGCCCAGCTCAAAGAAAATCCAAAGTTTTTGGTTGCCGTTGGTGCCGAAGCCAACGCCGATAACCTATCTCGACCCTGTCAGCGTCATGAGTTCGCTGGGTTTTGTCGCGGATCTCAGCACTGCTCCAATCTGATAAGAACTGTCGCTCGCTCGTGAATAGTTGGCCATTCATTTGGACGGATTTCCCTTTTCCCCTTTTATAAACGGAATGCTTTTATAACAGCACGCTTTCTCCTTGGTTACTGCAGCGCACAATGCAGGCAGCCAAGAGTGAAGGACGCCCCGCGGCGGCGCCTTCGGCGGCGATGGCGAAGGGGGACAACGACAAGGCCGTCGCATCGTCGCTGGCTAGGCCCCGGCCGGTACACTACCCCTTCTGGTTCGGCGGCAGCGCGAGCAGTATGGCCGCCTGCGTAACACACCCTCTGGACCTAGGTAAGCCGAAGCCCTCGTCGCAAACCACCCAATTCCAGTCGCAATGCTAACCCACCCGCTAGTCAAGGTAGACTCGCCCGAGATACCCTCCATCCATGAAAATTGACCAATTTCCCCCCAGGTCCGCCTCCAAACCCGCACCGGCGACATGCCCAAGTCGATGAGCGGCACCTTCGTGCACATCCTCAAGCACAACGGCCCGCGCGGGCTCTACAACGGCCTGTCCGCCTCCCTCCTCCGCCAAATAACCTACTCGACCACCCGCTTCGGCATCTACGAAGAGCTGAAGTCCCGCTTCACCTCCTCCAAAACCGACCCCGACACTGGCAAACCCAAACCGCCCTCCCTGCCCCTCCTAATCGCCATGGCCTCCACATCAGGCTTCATCGGCGGCATAGCCGGCAACGCGGCCGACGTGCTCAACGTGCGCATGCAGCACGACGCGGCCCTGCCCCCATCCCAACGGCGCAACTACGCCCACGCCGTCGACGGCCTGGCGCGCATGGTGCGCGAGGAAGGGTTCGCCAGCCTCTTCCGCGGTGTGTGGCCCAACAGCGCGCGCGCCGCGGCCATGACGGCCAGCCAGCTGGCCAGCTACGACGTGTTCAAGCGCACGCTGCTGCGCGCCACGCCCATGCAGGACAACCTCGCGACGCACTTCAGCGCGAGTTTTCTCGCGGGCGTGGTGGCGGCCACCGTGACGAGCCCGATCGACGTCATCAAGACGCGGGTCATGTCGGCGACGGGCGGGGACCATGGGGTCGTGGCGTTGCTGCGGGAGGTGTATGCCAAGGAGGGGATGCGGTGGATGTTTAAGGGGTGGGTGCCGAGTTTTTTGAGGCTGGGGCCGTAAGTCTTTCCTTTCTCTGTCCTGGGTGTTGGTGATGCTGACAAGACGCAGACAAACGATCTGTACATTTCTCTTTTTAGAATCTCACCGCAATGTCTACAGGAAGATCAACGGCATAGAGGAACCGGCGTGAGACAAGCCACCAAGGCTTGGAAACGGCGCGGCGACACAGGTACAACCGGATAGACGACGTCGACAGCCATCAGTACATACTACATACACAGCACTATACCATGGGCGGCAGCCATGGAGGCATAAGGGGGCGTTTTGATGTGTTATTAGAGGGCATGAATGCATTTGCAGGCACCGGCGTTGGACCAGAGCCTGTTTGGGAGGATCTTCTGGCCAGCCGATTGCCGCAACTCCCGTGTATTTTTCTTTTCCTCTATACCCGTGTTGGTACATTAGAGCGCATGCAGGATAGAGCATTTTCCTT
This sequence comes from Parachaetomium inaequale, assembly GCA_033296685.1. Classification (NCBI taxonomy): domain Eukaryota; kingdom Fungi; phylum Ascomycota; class Sordariomycetes; order Sordariales; family Chaetomiaceae; genus Parachaetomium; species Parachaetomium inaequale. The sequence continues at coordinate 45,000 of MU854409.1, read as the reverse complement.
CCGAAATGTCAGATGACCTTGTGAAAGGTCTAAATATCTTGCCTCCAGACCCCTCTTATTGCCCCCATTTCCCGAACTCCCGCTGATATCCATGACGTACAACCTAAAAAAAGGCAGCCGGTTACCCTGGTGCTCCGAAGACTGAGTGCGCCGGCAATGGACGCCCGACGAGATTAGCGTCGTGTATATAGTACACGGTAGGCTGCGAACTGCCATTGGCGAAGGCCGTCGCTGATAAGCCTCTGATCTCGCAAGAATCGAACCAGCGCTATTTCAATCCGAGATGATTCACCGGAGATGGTCGAAGATGCTTCATGAAGCGGCTGTCAGCATTAGACGATGGCGCGCCAACCGCAGACCCCTCGGTCGCTCACGACCAGCTGCTCTGGCCAGCACCGTAGGGCGTTGTCCCATATGGCGTCGTCCCGCCGGCCCCGGCCCCGCCCCACGAGCTCTGGTTGCCGCCGCCGTTTCCAAACGGCGTCGTGTACCCGCCGAAGCCGTCGGCGCCGGTTCCGTACTCTGGGCTGCGCGGGCCGTTGTAGTCGCCGTTCATGCCGTCTCCGCCCTCGTCGGCGAGCTCGTGGATGAGGCCGGCCAGCTTCTGCTGGATGACCTTGATTCCCTCGCTGACGATCGTGTCGGGAGGGAGGTTTCCGGCGCTTTCGACGTTGAAATAGAAGCGGTTAGGGACGGCGTCATAGTCGAACGGCTCGCCTTCCTGGGGGGGTTCCTCCCACGAGGCGTACTCGCTTGGGGGCCTGCACAGTGCCGGTCAGCGAGTGTGGAAGATAATTTGTCAAGGGCGCGACTCACCATTCCGCCTTCGCATCCGTCTCGTACCAGTAGTCGATGTGGCGAAGCTTGTTGTGCGGATCGTACTCAAACCCGATGGCTGCTGAAGGCGCCCACTTTGCGTGCTCCTTCGCGATGCCCTTCTTGGCGATGCACTCGAGCTTGATCTCCTGACCCGGGCGGAGCTTCAGAATGAGCGGGCCGAGACCCTCAGCATCCGAGAGGACAGGCGTGCCGACGACTTGGTTGACGCGGTCGCCGGTCGGCACCAGGTCGCGGGCGAATACATGCATGTTCTCGTCGCCGGTGCACTTGGCGTGGAGCGTAAGACGGACGCTGCAGTGCTCGCAGCAGCCGTCGCAATCGCAGTCGCGCGCATAGAGCAGGGACTCGACGCCGTCGGCATTGAGCGGGATGAGGCCTAGGCGGTGGGCGATGAACTCGTCGGCCAACACGGAGCTGTTCTCTTCAATCTCGACCAGGTCGATGGCTATCGTGGGGATCTCGCCGAGCATGACGCGGCGCAGGGAATTCGCAAAGGCGATATCGGCGTTCGAGAGTTCGTACTTGACGCGTACCGAGTCTGCCTGGATGCCGCGACTGCGTTTAGCTCACATTGGTTCCCCCAGACCGACGAGGCAGCCACTGCGACAAAGACATACCTGGGAAATCTTGACGACCGGGCCCATGGCCTCGGCGTCGTCCATCACCATCGGGTCGTAATCCATGTTGCCGGCTGTGAATGTCAAACGTCACACTCCTGTGCTCGAGAGATACGTGTTGTGCGCGGCAAGTTGTTCTTCGAGTGCACGTTCGGTGTTGACGTGAACCGAGAGCTGGGAGCGGTGGCAGAAACTTGAACCTCGAGCGTGCACAAAGCGCGGATCTTATCAACAGGGATCTGGTGGGGTGCACGCAGCGAACTGAACTCACCCCGCGAACCGCTAACCTGGTCTGGCTTAGCGCCCTCTGCCGCCGAAGCTCAACACTCTGTGGCGGCCCGTCAATGATCCGCCTGCAACTCGAAGCTCGGCCGAAGGGCCAAGCCGGCTGCGCATCGCCCCCATAAAATTTGTCGAGCAACACGCGACCTTGAACGTTGAGCAGCATCCCCGAAACTTCAGGAGAGGCACATTTCCACACATCCGCAACCATGTTACGACAGACCGCCTCGACCGCCTCCAGAGCCCTGCGCTCGACCGCCCGGCTCGGCGCCCAGAGGCAAGCCATTGCCCTCGCCCAATCCTCCCAGACACCACTCGCCGCTGCGCGGACACTTGCGCCGCGGACACGATGGTACAGCTCCGAGACGGACGCCGCCAAGAAGAACGGGGAGGAGGCCAAGGCGAACGGTGAGGCCGAGAGCCCCGAGGCCGCCCTCAAGAAGCAACTAGAAGCCAAGGACGCCGAGATCCGGGACCTGAAGGTAGGCATCACCGAAGAAGTACCTGTATCACGCCCATGCTAATGCGCCCGCCCTCCAGGACCGCTACCTCCGCTCCGTGGCCGACTTCCGCAACCTGCAAGACCGCACAGCGCGCGACATGAAGGGGGCGCGCGACTTTGCCATCCAGAAGTTCGCCAAGGACCTGGTCGAGTCGGTCGACAACTTCGACCGCGCGCTGAGCATGGTGCCCGAGGAGAAGCTCAAGCCCGAGGTCAAGACGGAGCACACGCAGGACCTGATCAACCTGCACGAGGGCCTGCGCATGACCGAGAGCATCCTGCTGCAGACGCTCCAGAAGCACGGCCTCGAGCGCTTCAACCCGGACGGCGAGGTCTTCAACCCCAACGAGCACGAGGCCACCTTCATGACCCCGATGCACGACAAGGAGCACAACACCGTCTTCATGACCCAGCAGAAGGGCTTCAAGCTCAACGGCCGCGTCCTGCGGCCTGCCAAGGTCGGCGTCGTCAAGAACAAATAAGCGGTCTCTCCCTCGACTCTTAAAACAAACACAACTCTATGGGAGGTTGCACCCTCCCTCTGTACTACTACTACTACCACTGTTGGACTTATTCGCACGTGCCACAATATCTTGGGACCAGGGCGGCCGGGCGTTTTTGTTTTCTGGTCTCACATGTATAATGCTCCTCTCATGATGTCGGTTCATACCTGTTTAGCATATGGAATGCGGAAAAAAAGGGATAGAGACGGCTGGTTGCTCTTGGACGGGTATATAGAGCCTCGAACGCACAGATACGCTACTAATGCAACTATTGGGGTGGTTTGTGATGATTTCACTCTCATACGCATGGACTGATATGATTCTGCCTATGTGTTTACTTGTACACTTCAACCCTGCTGCAGCAGGTCTCTCCCCTTCAGAGATCTTGAGCAAGCATGGCAGCCCGGCCACGAGGTAAATTTTCACCTGCCAAGGGATGATATTCCCTCAAAACCGAAGCAAAGGGAAGCAAGAAGACAGACGATCAACACTTGTTAGTCATGCCAACCTCTACCTCTTGGCACACGTCCTTGGCCATGATGGCCTTCTCTCGGGCAGACCAAGCAGAGCAGGCCTTTGTCGAACCGCCCCTTGCAATACCTATCCGAAAGCATGCCATTGGGGATGCTCGTGGCTATAATGGTGAGGGGCATTACTGGCTGCGTTAATGACACGGTGTGGGCAACGGTAGGTCTGTGAGGGTGGGCCGGAAGAATACCCATGAGTTCGAAATATCAGTTTCCCATTGATGCGTAAATTGATCAGCTCGTATGGCCTTTGTATCACACGGTTGTTGTGGCTATACTCCGGGTTGTTTACGTCGGGGGTAAGAAAGTCGGAATTAGTTTCAGGGGAAGTGTCATTCGATTGCAAGTGAGCGTTGCTGCTCCGCCAGAAATATATACTTGTGTTCCCCCGTGATCGGTATCTCCCCTTGACTCTCCCGCATCGTTGCCTACTGCCTGGCCATATATATACTTGTGTACCGCCGCCATTCTCAGCATGTCCGTATGTCCCCTTACTCCGCCCGCATCTTCGCCTCCAGCTCCTCCCTCTCCTTGTGCAGTGCCTCGATGTCGCCCCGGAGCTGCTCCTTCTCCTTGATCAGCCTCGTGAGGGACCGCTTCAGCGCGCCAATTTCCTTGACTGCCTCGACCGCGTCGATCTCAGAGATAAGAGTCGATGCAGGGCGGGGAGGGGTCTCAGCGAGGGGGGACTGTGTAAGATGGAGTTTGTCAGTATTTACAAATCAAGGGGTAGGGGGTCATTGGCGCTTGCCTTGGTGCGCTGCTTGGGTTCGAGGCAGCGGAGCGACGAGGAACGAGTCGGGATCACCGGCTCCTTGCCTTCCTTCGGCTTGGTCGGGGCGCAGTCGGTGGCCCAGCGGGCGAAGGTGCACGGCGAGATGCGCGTCAGGCCGGGGTGGCCCTCGTCGTCCGAGACCCAGCCGTCGTCGAAGTAGGGGTTGAACGGGAAGCGGGTTCCCGGCGACACCATGGCGTCCATGACGAAGGGGTCGTAGTCGGCGGGGACGGCGTCGGCAGGATCCTTGGCGATCTCCTTGCCCTCACCCTTGCCCTTGTCGTTCTCGTTGTCGTGGGTGGTGTTGGGATCGCGGGGAGAGGGCTGACCGCCGAAAGCAGTGGTGAGGCACGGCCACTTGTCGTCAAGGGACTCCTAATCCTCCTTGATGGCGTTGGCGGCCTTCCATCCGCCGCTCCGCGTGCTGTTGCTTGCCTGGACTGCCTCCATGCCGTAGCCGGGCGGGATGGGCACGTGCGACTGGACGAAGTAGGGGTCGTAGTAGTAGACCTCCGGACGGTTGGGGTTGTCCGGCAGGTTGGGGTTCATGGACTGCTGGATGTCATGAACCATACTTTAGACGAGTTAGTACGGTAGCTGAGGTCTAAGCAAGATAGACAGGAGAATGAGGTGAAGATAGCGGCGAGAGAACGGGCGGGAGAGGAAAAGGGTGAGGGAAAAGCACAGAAGTAAAGCAATTACAACTACTTACCGAGGGGCCCCCAAATCCCACACCAGCTCCGGGTGGAAAAGCCGGGCCAGCAGCGGCTCGGTCCCACCCACGGCGACGCTGTTGGCGCCCACCCGCATGGCGACGTACGCCTTCATCATCGAGTTGGTGATGGGCGTCTTCTTGTCGCTGCCGGCCAAGCCGGCGTCCTTGGCCTCCTTGACGCAGTCAGGGAAGGCGCAGGGGGGCAGGCCGTCGTGGCCGTGGACGCCGGCTTGGTCGGCAGCGGCGTGGTCGCGCCAGGCGAAGCGCTCGCTGGGCGACGGGGGCGGGGGGCGGAACACGGCGGGCGCCCGCGTGCCGGGGGTGGGACCGGGAGTGGTGCCGGCGACGGGCTCGAGGTCGTCTGAAAACAAGTCGCGTTAGCTTTTATACCATGACAGTAAAATACCCAAATAAGTAAGTCAGTCAAGCCCAGTCGGCGCCCAGGTCAGCGCGGAAGGTCGAATATTCCATGAGAAACTTCTCGCCACCCCCGGAGGGATGCTGACGAGGAAGGCTAAAAGCCAGACGTCACCAGGTACTCGAGGATTGATCCCCAGTGTCAGTCAGCTTCACACCCTCGCCAGGAAGCCCCTCCCTACTCTGGCTCCGGTCGGGAGCGATGTGGGCTGACACTGCTCCTCCTCGAAGAGACAGGCCACCCGCCTCGCCGCGGATCTCTAGAGTACCTCGCGGACAAACAGCACACCGGGCGGGCAGCAACTGATGCCCGACTTGCCCCCAGTTGCCCAACCCTCATTTCCGACACGGCAAGTTACCCACCCTCAGACATGGGTCTCGCTGCCTCTGGTGGTCTGCATTTGCGCCGTTGTCGAGCAAGTCATGTCCTTCTTTGGGCTGCTGGGTTGTCTGTCGTTAAGGGGGCGGTATCCCAGCAAGGAATCATGAGAAAGGGGCAGCTTGACCAAGGCCGTCCAGTCCAGTATTTGCATCCCAGCAAATCCGTGGTGAGGAGCAAAAAGGGGAAAGAAAAAAAAAAAACTTACCACCAGGCGAAGCAGCGTCCGACGGGGTTGAGACCACCACCGCCGGGGTGGTCATCTCGCCAGCGACGCTCCGGCTGTCGGCGGTGGGACGAGGGGCTAGAATCGGGCTTGCTATTGTCAAGTCAGCTTCCAACTGATGTTTCGACAATGTAAAGGCTGGCAAAATAAAAGAGAGAAACTCGAAACTGAAAACGAAAAATAAAACGCTGAATCCGATATCAGCGAAATCCGGGGTGCAGCCGCCCTGTGGCAGGGTATTTCAACCATCCATCCCATCATCCATTGAGCAGAAGCCCTTGCAAACAGCAAACAACGGCTCGTACTCGATTGCCACAGAACAACAACCCCAACAGCCAGACATTACTCCCGAGAAGTCAGAGTCCCCCTGCCTAACCCAGGCAGGCCCTTCCACACCGCCAAGGGGTGAGACGGTGAGCTTCGTCTCCGCTGACTCCGACAGACAGTGTCTCCCTCTCCAGGGCTTGGTTTTCGGAGAGGGGTGCCTCGCGGCGGCGGCGGCGGCGGCGGGACAGGCAGGGGCCGATCCATGTTGACGAGACCGGCAGGCCGGCGGGGCGGCGAGGGGAGACATCCATGTTGATCGAGACCGGCGGGTGGGCCGGTCTTGTTGGTCGTCCTCTTGCCATGACGGAGGCAAAGCAGCTGTCCCATCGTTCGAGAGGCGTGGGCCGACCGGGCGATGGAGAAGGCCGGGAGCGCAGACGGTTGATGAAGAACTCCATGTCTGTGGTTCTCGAAAGTGCGGTATAAGGGCGTCGCTGTCATGTCGTCCCCGTAGCGGCTCCGGAGTGCGAAGAAGCCTCCGATTTTGGTCGAGAACCGTCCTGTTCTGCTCAGAGATTTGCTGCAGCTGCTGACCTTGCTGGATAGCTTTGCTGTTTGCGGTTGAAGGCAGTTCGGTTTGCATGATGTACGCCGCCCTCGCCGCGCTCACCGCCCTCGACAGAGCATTGTATCCTGCCAAACCCAAAAGAAAAGAATAGAAACATTCACTTCCACATACCGTCATCGCGGCGGCCGGCGGAGAAACACATCTTGCCCTTGAAACTGTCCTGTCCACAGCGCGTCAGCAGCCAGCCACAAAAACACCGTAATAGCCCAAGGGCAACTCACGACTCGGGACGTAGGGGAAGGGATTGTTGTCTGAGAAAGATTTACTGTGTTAGCTTCGCGTTCACGGTGAACCTCTAACAGAACAGAACGAAACAAAACAAAACAGGCTTTTGTAACAAAGCCCGCCAGAAGCACGACGCCTTGAGGAGGCTGCTCGGGGGAGGACTTACAACTTGGCGAGCCGAGAGGCGCGTGGTCGGTCGGTGGTTGAGAGAGTGAGTAACTAGCCAGGTCAGCTTTGCACCCGAAGAGAAAGAGAACGCCGGTCGGGTGGAGGAGGAGAGAGACAACAGAGGCCAATTCTGAGCAGCTTGTGTGAAACAAGGGGTGGTAATAGTGCTTGCTGGTGTTACTCACAAAGAAAGAAGATGGCGACGGCGATGGTCACGATGCTGGTGGTGGTGAGGAGAGAGAAAGCGGAGGACGGAGAAGAGAGGAGGAGGTTGTGGGTGGAAGAGAAGAAGATGGCGGGGTTGGGAGTGTCGGTTAAGTAGTCGGAGGATGGATGACTGTGAGGAAGTGATCGGGGGGAGGGGGGGGGGGTCTGAATCGATAAGAAACCATAGGAGGTTCACGTGGTCTTTTGGTGACAATAAGACGGGTTCGAGGCGCGTGACGCGACCATTACGCGCCCCTTAGATCGGACGGAGTACTGTAGATACACTGGATATCAAAAAACGGTGTTGGATTTCTCCCCAGACCTTGGGTCTGCTCGCCCCGGGAAGGTAGACGAACGCGTACACGTCTATATGACGCGCTCCAGAGACGGGACAGAGTATTGCCCTGATAGATCGGCTGCCAACGGGCACCAACAATTTCATATGCTCTTGTGAACATCAAGTTCTCTTTATATAGGAAAAGTGACGTGTCCTTCAGCACACCCCTGAGATGGGACAACGAGCTGCCAATAAACCACCTGCTGAACAACGAGGGGTTTCACGCTTCTCCCTACAAGCTGAGGCGAATAAAAGGTGAAACAAGGGAAAGAGAAAACAGAGAAGGGAGGAAGAAAGGTGTGTCCTATATAGGCAAACTAAACACAGGTATGACATTAACTACCCTCAAACCGGACAAACCCCGCCATTCATGGATGAGCACCAGCTGCCAAATAAGATTGATTGCTAATTCCCCAAAGCTTACACAGCTAACTGAATGTGCAAATGGCTGATGCCTGTCACGCTCGTCTAATACATGCTCAAGCTCCCAAAACCAGGGGCATATCCCCTCGCCTACGCCTTCTTCGGCCGTCCCCTACCCCTAGTAGCCCCCTTACCCTTCGCCTTCGACGCCTTGTCAGCACCATCCTCATCGTCATCATCATCGGCATTGGCCGCCTTCTTGGCCGTCTTCTTCCCGCCCTTGGCCTTTGGCTGCCTGATGTACTTGTCCTTCTTGAGGTCGAGCTCCTCGTCATCGTCGACCTCAGCAACCTCGGCAACATCGTTCTCGTCCTCCTCCTCGATGGCCTCCTCCAGGTCAGGCATGTCCTTGTCGGCCTTCTTGGCCGCTGCTGTCACGTTCACGTTGCTGGCCTTCATGAAGGGCACGGGATGCGACGCCGCGTTGTACCTGAAGCGAGTCAGTCACGTCCATATCCAGCATTTTTGTTCTGGATGACTTACATTCTGGTGAATGCCGACTTGGTCTGAGTCTCAATCTTGACCGTGTTCTCCGACTGGTATCCCACCCCGAGTTCCTTGATAGAATCAAAGTCCTCCCGGGTGAGATAGTAGCTGTCCATGAGGTTGATGACATCCTCGACGGCATCCTTGCCCTCAACCTCCAGCCGCTTGACGATCTGATGCCAGAGCACAGGCAGATACTGCTGCCGGATTTCGTTGTGGTCGCCCGAGCTCTTGAGGCGCATGTGGGAGTGGATCTCGCGCACGAAGCGGCCGAGCTTTCCGTACTTGCTGTTGTTCCCGAGCCAGGTCGTAAACGTGGTCTGCTCAGTGAACATGCCGGCAATGAAGCTTGACGGCCTGACGGTGCTGAAGACTGCGTGCGTGGGCATCAAACTCCAGTGCTGCTGCGGACCATGGATCATGCGGTCGACCAGATCTCCGTCGCTGATGCTTTCGGCCGCCTGATCAACCAGCTCGAGATGCTTGAGCCTCTGCATCCTGGCATCGTACCCGCCCAGTGCCGCGGGTTTCGCCCGCAGGTAGTTCTCTTGGATCATCAGGAAGCTGAATTCGTGGTCGTTGAAGTAGAGCTCAATCTTGTCGTTCAGCGTCGCCTTGCTCGCCGGACCAAAAAGGCCACCTCCAATCATCTTTTGGCAGATATCCCAGGGCTTCAACACGACGTGCTTCTCCCAGGCCTTGGTCATGGCCTTGCTCTGATCAAAGTCCATCGTCGTCTGGTCCAGCTTGGCCGTGGACAGCATGTTAATGATCTGGCGGATGTCCTTGCCGCTGCCCTCGATGAGTGCGTTGACAACCTGCGGCGGCATCTTCAGGCCTTCTCTGTGGCAGATAGTCATGATTCGAGACCGGATCTGGTCGACGGTTGGGCGCTGGAACTTGATATCGAAGGCGACGTTGTCGAAAGGCTTCATCTTGGGCAGCCTGCGCTCGTTGCAAATCAGGATAAGGGGTACCTCTGTCTTCTTGCAAAATTTGGCGAGAGCGCCAACACCGCCCCGATCGCCCGCAGACATGCCGTCGACCTCGTCCATGACGAGGACAATCTTCTTCTTGCCGGCATCAACTTTCTTGCCATCGCCCGCAAAGTAGCCCATCAGCGACGTGTTGTTGAGAACATCGCTGACGCCGTTCTCGACGAGCTTCTTGCTGCGCGTGTCGCTGGCGTTGCTCTCGAGCACGTCGTAGCCCTCGAGCTTGGCGGCAAGATGGGCAGCCGTCGTCTTGCCAATGCCGGGCGGCCCAGAGATAATGATGGCCCGGGCTCCGCCCGTGCCGTCGGCGCCCCTCTTCTGAAAATCGTACTTTTTGGACAATGGCCATTTGTGAAGCCAGGACTGAATCCGCTCGACGTTTGCTTTGTTGCCGCAGATCTGGTTCAGCGCCGTGGGCGCATACTTGGTTGTCCACAGCTGGGACAGGACCCGAGCGGGGACAGGAGGAGGGGCTCCGCGGGCCGCAGCAGCCTTCTTGACCGCCTTCTCGGTTTCCGCCTTGCGGGCTTGCTCTTCCTTTTCCATTCGGGCCGCTTCGTCTCGGACCTTTTTCTCCTCCACCTCCTGCTTCTGCTTGGCCTTCTCGGCGCCCTTGCCACCGCCGCCGTGAGCGGGCATCGTCTTGATGAGGTAGAACAAGCCTTCCTCATCAATCGTCTTGATGCCGAGCTCCTGGATCTTTCTGAGCTTGCTGGGGCCGGCGTCATCTCCCAGGACAACAAAGTCTGTCTTGCCGCTTGGCGCGCCTGTGACCTTGCCACCGTACCGCTTGACGAGAGCTTGTCCCTCTTCACGGCTGATGGTCTTGAGCAGGCCGGTGAAGACAAAAGTCTTACCCACAAGACAGTCGTCCTCTCCTTCGGGGATCTCGGCGGCACCGGCATTCGGAGGCGGCCCGGCATTGCCGCCTCCCTTGAAGTTATACTTGAAATCCGGATCTGGGGGTGGAGCGTCGGGCGCCTGAACGGTGGGAACGTTGTCGAGAATGGCCTTGATGTCGTCGGGCTCGGGCTCGGCCTGCTTCTTGGCCCTCGGGGCGCGGGGCTTGGCTGCCTTCTTTGCAGGCTTGACAACCTCGTCGTCCTCCTCGCTGTCTGACGCTGGGGTTTTGCGTTTCTTGGCTGGCCCCTTCTTGGCGGCCGCTTTCGGGGTCGGTTTGACTTCGTCATCGGATTCGGCTTTGACAGGCTTGCCGGCACGGGAAGCGATGCGTTTAGGCTTGGGAAGAAACTCTTCCTCGCTCTCCTCCTCGACATAGTCGTCGTTCTTTCTCTTGTTGCCGCCCTTCACACCCGCGGCGAAGATGTCGTCCCCTGCGTCCTCGTCGTCGTCCAAGAACCCATCGTCATCGTCCCGGTCGTGCTTCTTGTACGCGGTCACGGGCTTCTTCTTGGTGCCGTTTTGCTTCGGCTTGGCGGGTTCAGGTGCCGGTTTCGCCGCTGGCTTAGTTCTGGGGCTCGCGCGGACCTCGGACGAAGGGGCTGAACGGGTTTTGGACGCGGGCGTAGCTTGTGTGGTATCCGGCTTCGGTTTGGATGACGAAAAATATTTGGCTGCAGTGGTCTCTTCGCCCTTTACCTCGGCCGGGGCACTGGTGATAATTAGCCATAGAAACACGTCTTGAGTCAGAACGACTCACGATGCCTTCTTCCGCGGGGTGGCCCTGGTTGGTTTTTTGATCCTGGCGTGTATTAGATGGCGACAATTCGCACAGATGCGATGGACCTACTCGACAACTTCTTCCTCGTCGCTATCCTCGACTACTTTGCGCCCTCCTAGGACCAGTTAGGGCGCCAGCTCAATATGCAATGCACAGTCGGGACACGTACTGCCTCGGGCCTTCTTGGGCTCTTCTTCCTTCTTCGCCGCAGGCTTCGGAGGGGGAGCACCGCCCTTGGAACCAAAGAAGTTCCGAATGTCGGGCATGGCGGCGACGGGGTGAATTGTTGTCAATTCGGGGAATGTGAATGATTTCAATGCAAGACCGGAGCACAGAGGGCATTTATGCTCCCTCTTCTTCCTGGTTTGGTGTTGTCGTTTTGAAGTCCAGGCAGGCGATGGAAGCCTGGAGTGTTCAAGTTGGTCGCGCACTTTAGATCGCTGACGCGCTGTAACTGAAAGGGCGACGCGGAAGAGCCGAGTTCTTGGCACTCGGTCGCGCCTGAACGTGACGTGCTGGAGCGTGATTGAATACCTATGAATCTAAGCGAGCCAGATGTGCATTCTTGAATTCTTCATTAAAGTTGAGGCATATCGTTGTATCCGTGCACCCTGCTTGGCGCTCCCGCAGTTTCTCCGGCACAGGCCCGAGCTTGTCGGGGTCTTTTTTCGGCGCTGGAACCACGCCCGCCCAGACTCATCAAGGCCGCCCAACCCAGCCAATTCGACCGCCATGAGGCCAACCGCTTCGCCGGCGCTCCTCGGGGCCTTCCAGGCACTCAGGATAACGCCCGCCACACCGCTCCGAGCCTCCCTCCCCTCGGCGACCGTCCTCCGTCCCTCGGCACCCACTGCATCCGCCGCGACCCCCCAGCATGCCAGGCTATTCTCGGCGACGGCGATCCGGGCGGGATCATGGCTGGAGCCCAACCTCCCGCGCAAGAAGAAGATGATGAAGGGGCGCCCCAGAGTGCCGACGGGCGGGTCAACAAAGGGTACGACGGTGGTGTGGGGCGACTACGGCCTGCGCATGTGCGACCACCACCGCAGAATCAGCGCCGCCCAGCTCAAGATGGCCGAGGACACCATCAAGCAGCGGCTGCGTGGCCAGAAGTACCGGCTGTACAAGAGGGTTGCCTGCAACGTTGGTGTGTTTGTCAGCGGCAACGAGGTAAGGCCACATGCCCGGTGTGGAATTGGGCACTGCGCTGACGATGGCCGGTTCGCAGATGAGAATGGGCAAGGGCAAGGGTTCTTTCGACCACTGGGCAGCCAGAGTCGCCATCAACCAGATCCTTTTTGAGATCAGGGGACTTGTGCACGAGCAGGTCATCCAGGACGCCTTCCGGCTTGCGGGGAACAAGCTGCCAGGTACTGGCTCTCCCTTCTGCCATTTTGGACACGCTGACTGTTATATAGGGCAATACGAGCTTGCCAGGAAGGGCGACGCGCCGGTTGTTGGAATCACAAAGCTGGATGGCATCACGCTGGAAGACCTCAAGAAGCCGTGGAAGAAGCTCCCAGCAGAGTCTGCGGCCCCCGCGCCATCTTCGACGACCTCCAGCTCAGCACCGCCTCCTTCATAACCACGGGGCCATCCCTTGTTTTTGTTGTACAATATGTAGACTGACGCAGCAACAGCTGCGCTGTAAAGTTGACCCCAAGTCCCCATCACGGCGGTGACCTAGAGCCATGACAGAAGCTCCATGAGCTTCACTTGTCTGCGCATACCCAGTCAGGCCAGCCAACGGTCGTCATCACTCCATTGATGCGTGAAGTTTGATGTGAACGAGATGCGTCGACAACATCCGAAGGTATGCTACTGCTACATCTGTCGATGATGTAGCTTGCCTCTTTGTCGCCAACTTTATTGGGACTCGGATACCAATTTTGACTCCAATGTATCGACAACATTCTGAAATAAACAGCCCGTTCCATTGCCTCTCCCTGTCTTGCTCGTTCGATGCTCTAGCCTGAAAGATGTCTGACAGCCTAATGTGGCCCGTGCACACCCTGCAACCGCTTAATTGATTTTTGGCGACGCCCCCAGTCGCGTCTCCCAGAACGCGTCTTGCTGTTGGCTCTCACTTCGCACAACCCAACAACGACAGTCTCGCAACAACCACAGCATACAATGGCGCTGATTGTCGATAAACACCGGCCCAGGTCCCTGGACGCACTCACATACCATGGGGAGCTCTCAGAACGGTTGCGCTCGCTGGTACGGCCGATTTATCTGCCTCTAAAAACTGGTGCTAACAGTTTATAGGCGCAAAGCGGCGACTTCCCCCATCTCCTCGTCTACGGCCCCTCGGGCGCAGGCAAAAAGACCAGAATCGTCGCAACACTAAAAGAGCTGTTCGGCCCCGGCGTCGAGAAGATCAAGATCGACGCCCGCGTCTTCCAGACCAGCAGCAACCGCAAGCTCGAGTTCAACATCGTCGCCTCCATCTACCACCTCGAAATCACCCCCTCGGACGTCGGCACCTACGACCGGGTGGTCGTGCAGGACCTGCTCAAGGAGGTTGCGCAGACACAGCAGGTCGACCAGTCGGCGCGGCAGAAGTTCAAGGTCGTGGTCATCAACGAGGCGGACCACCTGAGCCGGGATGCGCAGGCGGCGCTGCGCCGGACCATGGAGAAGTACTCGCCGAACCTGCGGTTGATACTGCTCGCCAATTCTACGGCGAATATCATTGCGCCGATCCGGTCGCGTACGCTGCTCGTGCGGGTGGCGGCGCCGACACACGGCGAGATCTGCGACGCGCTGGCTGTGTCGGCGAAGAAGGAGGGGTGGCCGGTGGTCAAGGGCCTGCACCAGAGGATTGCCGAGGAGAGCGGGCGGAACCTGCGCAAGGCGCTGTTGATGTTTGAGGCGGTGCACGCACAAAAGTAAGTATCCTTAGGGTACTCTAGTGTTCGTCGGGCAAGGCTGACCCCCCACAGCGAGAAAGTCACAGACGCCACTCCAATACCGCCCCCCGACTGGGAAGCCCTCATCGGGCAGATCGCCAAGGAGATCATGGACGAGCACACGCCCGCCCGCATCCTGCAGGTCCGGTCGAAGCTCTACGACCTGCTGACGCACTGCATCCCGGCGACGACAATCTTGCGGACGCTCACGTTCAAGCTGATTCCGCTGATCGACGACGCCCTCAAGGCCGACGTCATCAAGTGGGCTGCCTTCTTTGAGCACCGGATCCGGACGGGCACCAAGGTCATCTTCCACCTGGAGGCGTTTGTAGCCAAGTTTATGAGGATATTGGAGATGTATTTGATGAGCATGGACTTGTGAGCGAGGGATACTCGTCGGGGCGCCAAAGACGCCGCGTGCCATGGCGCGTGGGCGGTTCGGGGTTTTTGGAGCCCCGACAAGTAGGTTGGGCGTTATGGATGGGTCTGGGAGTTGAGCAGGGGGTCGTGGATGGCCGAGGCATCTTTGCTAATCGTTATGAGCCAGGGATTTGGCCAGAGCCAACAGCCAAACTTAATGAATACCAAACGTTGCATCTCCAGTGAAGGGGCTCTTGGTGGTCGACGGAGAGCCTAGTTCTCGGACGACCCTAACCCTGGCTGACGTACCTGCGTCCAACTGAAACACCGGGCAGTTCCCGCCATCTGATTCGCCCACAGCTGCCTGTGGGTCCGTGCCTGCAGCTGCATCAAACTGCCGTGCCTTGGAAAGGCGCGACCGTGTCCCCAAGGTCAGCTTTTGTTGGAAGTTGGAGTTTCGAGTCTTCAACCGACCGACGAACGACGAATTGCGCCCGGCCCAACACAATACGCAATTGCCGCCTCGCTCCAAGCTGGCTGCCTGATCCCCGACCCGACAGCTGCTCTGCTGTGGCAGCCCGACTCTGCGATCCCGAAGCTATCGAATTAGTGCAACTGGCGAGCGAGCTAGGATAGAGTTTCAAGATGCCGCTCAACCTCTTTCGCGTGGCCGGTACGACTCCTCGAACGAGACGCGGAAAAGGAGAGATGGGCTGACGTGTGGTCGCGATAGGGGACTTTTCCCATCTGGCGTCGATCTTTATCCTGCTGCACAAGATCGTCCAGCTCAAGGTGCGCATGCCGTCGGCAACAGCCCCCCACACCCAGGGATGCTAACCAGCAAACAGAGCTGCTCCGGCATCTCGTTCAAGTCGCAAGTCCTGTACCTGCTCGTCTACGTCATGCGATACCTCGGTACGCTCCAATCTCTCCAAGTCGCAAAGGCGGCTTCGCTAACCGCACCTCCCTCCCAGACCTCCCCTGGACGAGCTCCCCCTACAACTTCATCTTCAAGATCCTCTTCATCTCCTCCCAGCTCTACACCATCTACCTGATGGCGCGCGCGTACCGCCCGACCAACGACCCCAACCTCGACACCTTCCGCGTCGAGTACCTGCTGGGCTTCGCGGCCCTCCTCGCCATCTTGTTCCCCGTGCGCTACACCGTGCTCGAGGTCTGCTGGGCCTTCTCCATCTGGCTCGAGAGCGTCGCCATCCTGCCGCAGCTGTTCATGCTGCAGCGCACGGGCGAGGCCGAGGCCATCACGGCGCACTACTTGTTTGCGTTGGGGGCGTACCGTGCCCTGTACATCCCCAACTGGATCTACCGGTATGCGACGGAGACGACGCACAAGGTGGACACGATTGCCGTCGTGGCGGGCGTGCTGCAGACGGTGCTGTATAGTGATTTCTTTTGGATTTATTATACCAAGGTCATGAAGGGGGAGAAGTTTAAGCTGCCTGTTTAGGGTGGCTTGGGGAGAAAAGGTTGGGGAGGGGGTTGAATCAACGCTGGGTGCAAGTCCTCCATCGCCGGGTCTCTGGGGATAGTGTGTGCGTGGGGTGGGGGTGAAATGTGTGATGAATGACGCGGATGGATGGGCGGTACAGGGTTTTAATTACGACAAGCTGGTAGGTGGGCAAGTGATCTGGCCTGATTGTCAGGCTGTCAGGCTCGGGCGGTTGCAGTACGCGGACGGAAAAGACGGACAATGCATGTCTGGCGTTTGGAGATGTTGGCTGGGTTATTCTTCTGTTGGACTGGGGTTGGCGGCTACGGCTCGGATAGTGTGTTTGAATTGTCTTGAGTGTATATAGATATTAGTTCTGTAAAAATTGGGAGTGCCGCTGTTTACCTCAGGGGCTGGGCCGCGGGATAGTGGTGTTGAGGCTTGGAAAGGGGTTCATTTGAGGGGCTGTCCAAGGCCTGGCACCGGTTCTTAGCTGTCAACGGACAACCAGATAGCCAGGGAACCGGAGATGGCACAACCGGGCTCATATGATGCCTCAGCCCTCGCCGCCCAAAAGATCCGCTTACACGGTATCATCGCTGCCGACCCGGCCTCAGTCGCCATCAACCATTCTGGCATAAATACCGGTAACGAGCACACCTGAGACGCTCTGACCAGGAAACCCTTTGACTGGTCTGCAGGCAAAAACGGGGAATCTACAGGTACGAAAGACACCCAGCATGAAAACGGCGAGAGCATAAGCAACCCCCCCGGCACATCTGTCTCAGAAACCCCCGGCACCCCCCGATTCGGCCCAGCCGGGGGGTCAGTGCGCCCCGGTGCGGCCTGGCTCCGGCGCGATCTGCGGCAGGCTCCGGGGGCTGCTGGCCTTGGCGGGGAGGTTCTCCCGTGGCATGTCATCCGGTTGACATGCACGGTATGGCAGGGCACAGGCTGGGCTGGACTCTCTCTCACTCGGGGCATGGCGTGGGGAGTGCCGTGTCTGTCTCAGCATCAATCATGCCGCTGCTGACAGATCTGCCACTGCTCGGTTGCGAGTTTGTTTCCGGCGTGGACGGACCGGCTCCGGTTTCTTGTGGAAGACGAGTCGGGAGGATGTTTTCTCTTTTATCCTCCCGCTGCCCGCCCGTCTCTGTTTCTCTCTCCTCTCGCCTTCTCCCGTTTTGGCTAATTCTCTCCTCCCACCGCCAGCACTTCTGGCTGAAAGGATGATCGCCAGGCCCGCCGTCGCTCGTGCTACTCTGCTTCGATTCTGCCGCCGGCGGTAATATTCGGTTGTATGTTTAATTGTCGGTGTGTCTTTTATGCTGCTCTCCTGCCATGGCCAAGAAGCCGTTAATATTCCCGCGTCTTTCGCTTCTCTTCTTGATATGCTCGAGCTGTGCTTGGGTCGGGAACGGGGCGGCGTACGGGCCGGCGCCGGTGCCAATGCCGGTTAGGGGGAGGGAGGTAGTGGGAGGAGCGGGAGGGGCCGAGCCGGTGTGGCGGAGGATAGCCGGCGAGGGGGAGGGTCGGGATGGGCCGCATCCTATTCCCCGGTCGCCGCCCGCCGCCGAGCCGGCCCACGTCGTCCGGGACGGGTGCCGGGCCATGATCACGCCGCCGCCGTCGCTACTCGGCCGGCAGGACCAGGGCCAGATCCAGGCGCTGAGCGACCAGCTGCGGCAGGTCAGCGACCAGTTCCGGTCCGCCAGTCAGGCGAGCCAGCAGGTCAGCCAGTCCAGCCAGCAGCTCAGCCAGTCGCTGCAGCAGGCCACCCAGCGCCTCAGCCAGACGGAGCAGCAGCTGGCGAGCGCCCGCCTGCAGCAGGGCGCCGCCGAGTCGGCGTCCCGGTCCATGTCGCAGGCCTCGGCCGAGGCGTCGCGCCGGGCCGATGAGGCTATCCGGTCGGCGTCGCAGAGCGCCAGCCGGGCCCTGTCCGAGAACATGGCCAGCCTGACGAGCTCCATGGGCGCCAGCTTCTCAAGCGCCATCCGCCTGGCCAGCCAGAGCGCCGCGGACGCGTCGAGGTCGGCCGCTAGCGTGGCGCAGAAGGCGCAGGCGGACGCCACGGCGTTGAGGGTACGTCGGAGATGATATCTAGAACCTAGACAAAAATAGTTGACCAGCTCCTAGGACCAAGCCAACTCCCAAATCCAACAGGCCCAGGGCGCCGCGCTGTCCGTCACGCAGACCGCCCTGGCCGTGGTCGGCGGCATCATCGGCTCGTCGCTGCTCACGGGCGTGGCGTTTGTGCTCGTCCTGCGGCACCGGCGCAAGAAGCGTCGCCAACTGGGCCGCGGCGGCGGCATCAACGGAAACATCGGCTACCCGCAGCTCACGGGCACCTCCAACAAGGCGTACTCGGTCTCCTCCTCCTCTTCCAGGAAAAAGGGCTACACAAAAAGCGACGACGGCAGCAGCACCTACAGCACCGACGACACGGGCTTTCGGTTCCCCTCCGACATCAAGCAGCCACCGCCGGCAATGACCACCACCACGTCCGCGGCAATAATACCGAGAAAGAGCGTCACCTCCTCCACAGCCGGCGTGGGCGTGGGCTACGCAGTCAGCTACTATAGTCCCCGCCGCTCCCAACAACCACCCAAATTCCAACTCGGCAACCCGCCGCCGCCTCGGGGGATAGCAACAGGAACAACAGTAGCAACAACAACATCAGGGGGAGGAGGAGGCCCAGCAGCAGCAGCAGGCGGAAAATCCAGCCTCTTCCCTAGCCGGCCCCAGTTCAAATTCAACCTCGGCGCTAACGGGAGTGGTCCCGAATCCACGAACCAGAACCAACAAGCGGCATCGGCATCGGCATCGTCGTCGGCGTTGTCAGCTGGTGGGGCCGGGGTGGGGCTGGCAAAGGCAGAAAATGAGGGGGGACAGCACCAGCAAGGGGGGGAGAAGAGGGTGTCGGATGGGGGGGTTCCGAGTTTGGATCGGTGGTTGCGGGATGGGACTGATGTTAGTCCGTTTTCGACGCTCAAGGGGCAGGGGCAGGAGGGGAGGTGATGAGATGACATGGGAGGTGGTGGTGATGGGTAAGGCAATTTCCGGCTCCGGGAGGGTGGGCGGTTAAATACATGGTCCAGTGGGCCGGCTGGGGAAGGGGTGGGTGTTTGGTGTTTCTTTACACAGTGGGTTGGAAACACAGGGTGGTTAATAACGAGGGGTTTTTTTTGGACACACGGAGATGATGCTGGGAGGAGGGCTGTGGTGGGAGGTTTCGTGCTATATACCCCTTTTTGTTCTCATGTTAGTCGTTAGAGATACTGGTAGAAACTCCCCCGTTTTTAATGGGCATCAACCAGCAAACTTCCTTGATGATTGTCCTGTGACAGCAGATTAGATTGATATCGAGTTGGGTCGCATCCCAGGGGGGGGTTGGACGTGCTGCAACTCCCGCATCAGGGACGCGCGGCCTACGCTAGCTGCTGGCACCTGGCTTGGAACGGCGCGAGATCCCGACCACTTGTCGATCTCACCAGAAACCCGGCTATTTCCAAGAGCCTCTTGCTTGGCAAACGGGCACATCCGAAGCTTGGCTCCATGTGGTGATGCTTGGCATTTGATATCGCGAGACTCTCTGGCGGTCTGGTCTTGACCGCTGGGCTTATCAGCACCGTCCGTATATCGTTTCAATGTCGGGAATTGGCTTTGTTTCGGACATGCCGCCAGAGAACTGTATAATTCGCGGCCTTGGTTTGCCACGCTGCCCTGTCAACAACCTCACGCCGACCCCTGACTCAGGGGCCCTACTATGTCCAACCCCATCTCGACAGAGTTGCGTAAGCGTTCACTTGTTTTCCCGCATCAGACGGTCCCGGCTATGGTTCGCTCACGCGACAGCACCTCGATGGATAGTCATGTCAGTATCGCCGGGCCCAAGGCCCGGCTCGAGCTTCGGCGTGTGGGGTGTCGGTGACGTCTAGGAGCAGGGACCAGGATTCAGGGAGTCGGAACATGCACCGGGAATGAACGGGATTCTGTAGATGTCGTGTGCCCAGGGAATAGTATCCCAGAGGGGAAAGAGATCCCGTGGAGGCTCTCGGCTGGGAGATATTTCTAGCATCGACGTATACACGACCTGAGGGCTTTCAGTTCCGTGATTTAGTTCCGTGACCTCGATTGGGATATTAAACAACAGGATGGACAAGATGTAAAAATGACGCAGAGGCAACACTGCCAGCTGGTAGCCAGACGCATGATGCTGCTCTTGAGACGAAAGCAGGCCGTGTGATGCCTGCAGCTGAGACTCGCCCTCGCAGCTTCGGACGAGACTGCGCAAACAGCAGTCATCTTCCATGCTCTCCCACATCCCGAGCATGCGTACCACCATGGAGTCGAGCAAGGCTTACTCGAATGTTCGGGGCATTCCCGCTGTTCCCCGCCGGACGGAGCCAGCGGAATGGACTCCTGCTCGCTAGACCATGCCAGGAAAGGCCATCTCGGCCCGCTCTTCGAAGTGTCTGAGGGTTGCGCGGCGTGATCCAGCATGCAGACGCGCGTTGGAGGCTGCGGAGGCGGGAGCCAGGCCGACCTTGCTCGGTCTCGCAGTCGGAGCTAACACCGGACGAGAGATCCCTACACTCCCGGTCAGGTCCCAAACGGACTGACACCGTTCCTTGCCTCATATACACCCCATATCGCCTTACTTAGACCTGACGTCTGTACTTAGTTGATGCGTTTTACTGTCGACCTCAGTCCCATATGCTCACCCGCCGTTCGCACGTACGGTGGTTCCGTCCCGAGGTGCCTTTCTAGACTCCCGTCATCCGAACCAGACATGAGACCGCTCGCAGCCCTCTTCTCGAACCACAAGGTCCTTCTTCTACTCACAGTCCTCCTCGTCTTGTCAGCCATCCTCAGCACCGCCGCGGTCGCCCGCGGCGGCGGTCAGCCCTTCTCCTTTTATGTCCAACAGAAACAGGAACAGCAGCAACAGCAAACCCCCTTATCCCAACAAACGCCCTCACCACAAGAAAACCAGGGACAAAAAGCACTGAGCGAGGGGCAAAGAGCATTGATACCCGAATACAAATACTTCCAAGAAGCAGGCGGCACCCTCGAACTCGCCCGTACGTCAACCACCCCTTTCCACCTGTCCCAAGACAGCTCCCATCCATCCCCTCCCCAACGCCCCCAAAACTAACACCCCTCCCACTCCCCCCAGACTACGACGCCCGCTTCTTCACCGCCCCCATCCCCTACACCACCCACCGCACAATCCTCACCCACCTAATCCGCTCCTACCTCACCACCTTCGCCTCCCTCAACCTCGAAACCTGGCTCGCGCACGGCACCCTGCTGGGGTGGTACTGGAACGGGCGGATCATGCCCTGGGACTTTGACGTCGACGCGCAAGTCAGCGGGACCACACTCGCAATCCTCGCCGAGCAGCACAACGGCAGCGTGCACACGTACACGGCACACACCAACCCAACGACAGGCCAGGAGGAGAATAGGACGTATTTGTTGGATGTGAACCCCTTCGCCACCCGCGTGGGTTGGGGCCGGGGGGAGAATTTCATTGACGCGCGGTGGATTGATGTTGAGACGGGTATGTTTGTGGATATTACGGGGCTGGTGGAACGGGATCCGAGGGGCCAGCCGGGGGTGTGGAGTTGTAAGAACTATCATGGGTATCGGCCGGAGGAGTTGTTTCCGCTGAGGGAGACTGAGTTTGAGGGGGTGCCGGCTATGGTGCCGTGGGAGTATGAGGGGGTGTTGGTCGGGGAGTATGGGGAGAAGAGTTTGGTTGTTACCGAGTGGGAGGGGTGAGTTCGCCTTTTTTTATTTTATTTCTTTGGGTCGACCGGGTTTGGTGTTTGGAAAAGGGGTTGCTGACTTGACGTGTGACAGGCATCGATGGGATCCGGATAGCAAGGAGTGGGTGAAGATGAACGAGACGGAGACGGAGGAGGTGTTGTAGATACGGTGGAGGCGGGCGTCTTGACGGCGTGTATAAACGGCATTGGAGGCTGTTGGTGACGCAGCTGTATATAAGCCTTTTTTGTCGTTGGCATAGGCCTTGGCGGGCGTTGGATGGCTCCTTACAACAAATCTGATTCTTTTTCAAACGTCTTCAGGCACTGACCCGGTATCCCACTCTATTCAACCCGGCAAATCTACCGCACCAACCTCACACAGGCAACCCCTCCTCCATCGCCTCATCCCGCTCCAGCCTCTCCAGCCCATTACACGCCGCACCATACACCCGCAGCGGCACCGCCACCTCAAAGCTCTCACACATCAGATTCTCCACGCCGACCAGCACCAGCCCGCCCTTCTCATCCCTCGAAATCTCCTCCAACAACGGATGCGGCGCAGCCCGCCCAGACGACGACGCCCGTCTCTTCTCCCCCTCCAGCATCCCCTCCTCCTCCCCTTCCTCTCCCTCTTCCCCCTCCCCCCTCTCCTGAGCCGCACCCTGCACCTGCGGCGGCACCTGCTGCTGCTGCTGCTGCTGCTGCTGCTGCTGCACAGGCACAACAAACTCCAACCTCACCTTCCACTCCAGCCCAACCCCACTCGTCACAAACTCAGGCGTCGCCCCGACAGGAATCCCCGCGCTAAACACCCACCTCCTCGCAAACAGCGTCGCCTCGCTCCCGCTGGCCCACACCTTCCTGGTCACGCGGTTCACGCTCGCCTCGGACCTTAGCGCGAGGCTCGCGTCCACCTTCTCGGCCGTCTCGAGCGCGGCGTGCACGGCGTAGCACTGCACCTCTGCCCCCGCAAAATCCACGACACAGATTACTGCCTCGCCGAGGCGGTAGGCCGGGCGGGTGAGCATGACGACGCCGACGCGGCGGCCGTTGCGGGCGATCTCGAAGCGGTTGGGGGATTGGTTGTTTAGAGTACTGCCGCCGCCGGCAAAGTTGGCGCGGAGGATGGCGAGGTCGATTGCCTCTTTTGCGGTCGGGGGCGGGAGGAAGGGGTAGTCTGAGACGGAGATGAGGGAGGGGCGGCGGGAGGAGGTTGGGGAATGGGGGGTGAGCGGGGCGCTGGGGCTCAGGAGGGCGCCGCTTGTTTGGTGCGGGTTGTGTTGCGGCCGGGAGAGGAGGTCGTCGACGTAGGTGATGAAGGAGGACATTGTGGAGGTTGATGAGGAGGGTGGTGGGGGTTTCGTGGTGGGTTTTTGTTGGGCGGTGGCAACGGTTTGTACGCGGGCTTGGTCCCGCAAGAGGATATACGGCGACATCAGGTCGTGGCCCAAGATCTCGCCGTGGCTGTTGACGCTCCCTAGCACCCTGAACGGGACGTCCACGGACTTGACGCGCTGCTCCTTGGCGCCGCCCGGCCGCTGCGTGCCAATCACGAGGCTGTATGATATCTTCATCGCCTTCCCGCGATGTGTCGGTGGCAGCCCCTTGGGCAGTCTAAACGAGTACTCATACGCCTTGCTCTCCCCCGGGCCTAGCTGCAGATCGACAAACAAGATCGACTGCGGCGTAGAGAGCAAGGGTACCGCCTTCGAGTTGGCGATCCCGCGCATCTCCTTGATGCTGCTGAGCTCGCCGGCGCCTAGCAGCTCGCCGATAGAGCTCGTGATATTGCCCCATCCAAACCCGCGCAGCAGCCCGCTATCGCGCTTCGGCGTCTCCAAGCCGATGACGCCGCCCCCCTGGCCGCCGACGACCGCTTTCCGCTTGACTGCCTCGAACGGCCCGAGGTTGATGAGCGAGCCGTCCAAGGTAAACGACCCCTGGACCTGCGCGTACCCCATCATCAGCGACTCGGGCAGCCTGGCCGCGCTCGACGCGAGGTTCGACGTCCTCCTGTTGTGCGGCGAGCGGGCTTGCGACCGCAGCGGCTGCTGCGTCACGTACTCGGACGCGAGCGTCTCGGACGAGTTGTTGCTGAGCGAGTAGAACTCGCCGCTGCTCCTCGGCGTCCCTGCTATGCTCATGGTCGAGAGCACCCTCGCCGCTGGCGCCACACCCTGCTCGTTTATCGTCGGCACGAGCTCCCTCGTCCTTGTTGGCAGCCCGCTCGATGTCGGGCTCATGGGATCCTCGTCTGCCAGTCCGCCCACCGTCCCGGGCGTCGTGGGCGACGGCGACATGGGGAACCTGAACTCGGCCAGTGGATTTGGCGACGTCGGCGACCGGCGGGGAAATTCCGCCCTCGGCGTTTCGGGCGCGGTCGCGGTGCCCGGCCGGCGGCCATTGATGCTCCTCTCGGGCGGGTACGACGCGTGGAAAAGGGGCGACGACTGGGAACTGGGTATCCTGGGATGTGTAGCTGCCAAACAACATCAGCACTCCTGCCTCTCCTTTGCCACTCAACCAAACTCACCAGACCGCGGCCCATTGAGCAGCCCCCCCCGCGGCAATATCTGCAGACTCGACGCCCGCGCATGCCCCCGCGGCCGCTGCGGCTTGGGCGACGGGGCGCTGCCCTGGCCGTCATCGACGGTACTCAGCGAGCCGATCGAGACAATCGACACGGATCTCTTGTGTCCGTGTCCATGCCCGCTCCCACTCCCACTCCCACCGCCACTCCCACCCCCATTACGCTGACCCCGCGCACCAGCACTAGCACCAACACCCGGCGCCGGCGACCACGAAGCCGACCCCGACCCCGCCCTAGCCCTCGACGCAGCCGACGGCACAGACAGCGACAGGCTCGACCGGTGGCCGCGGGCGTTCGGCGCGGGGGGCGCAAGGCCCGAGGGGTTGGGTTTCCCGCGGCCGGGGTGTAAGGGCGAGGGCTGGCGCGGGCCGCGGTGGTCGGCGTTTGGGTGCCGGGACGAGTTGGGCGGGAAGTGGGAGGACGATGGCTTCACGGTCGTGGGCGTCGAGGAGGCCGAGGCCGAGGGGGAGGAGCTGCTGCCGGGCGGGCGGGCGACGTTCTTGAAGGTGATTGTGCACTTGAGCTCCTCGCCGGCGAAGACGACCTGCTCGTGCCAGCGGACAAAGACGCGGATGTTGGTGTTGGTGTTGGTGATGGCAGGGCCGTCGGGCGACATGGTGAATGGAGGGACGGAACACTGAGGAGGAGCGGGCTTCAGTGGCGGAAACAGGGGTCGGGATCCGGTTATTAAACACCCTCGAGAAGGAGGGAATTGGTCGAGGGGGTCGTCAGGCCGCGGGATTCAGCATTGCTGGTCAGCAGCATCTTGCGGCGGAGCGGTGCACGACGGGACGGGATGCAGGGTGCGGGACGCGGACGGGCCCGGGTCGTGGTGTTCTTTCAGTGAGGTCCGGAGGGCGCCAGCGCTGTGGGCACCGCGATCGACCGCACCCTGGCCGCCATGAGCTCATTGGGGCCCTGCATTCCACTGAGCAGGGGTGCCTTGGTCAGGGATCTTGGCTATCCAACCCTAACCCCGGTGTACCCTTCCCTTACCCCTTTGCCCTGCGACATAACAACACCAACTACCAGGTGGGTAGACCTGGACACAACATGTATTCCCATAACGCTATTCATATCTACCATCCATCTAGAATCCAGATACCTGCTAACCCATCTAGCTCAAACCCAACACCCATCCACCCCCCCAAGACTCCCACCCTCCTCACACCACCCCCTCCCTCCTGCCCTTAAGAGTCCTACACGCCCCCTCAGCAGCCCTCGTCCTCGCCTCCTCGCGACTAACCCCCCCCTCCGCCCTCCCAACGACCACCCCCCCAACCGCCACCTGACACGCAAACACCCTCTCCCCCCCTTCCTCCCCATTCTGCACCTCCACCACATACTCAACCCTCTCACTCCCCGCCAAAACCCCCAACTCCTCCTTCGGATGCAACAAATGCACCCCATCGGCCACCAGCCTGCGCATAAGCGGCAGGATGCCGATCCTCTCCACGACCGCCTCGCACGCAGACTCCCCACCGCCTCCCTCTCTAGAATCCACCCACACGGCCCCCAGCACACTCTCAAACACGTCCGAGTAGAACTTTTGCGCCTGCAGCCGGCAGAGCAGCGACCAGGGGTAGTACGTGCCGTGCCACAGCGCGCGCAGGACCTCCTCGCGCATGGCGGCGTGGCGGAGCGCAGTCGCGCGCTGGATGGCGCCCATGTCCGGGGAGGCATGGCGCAGGAAGGACCAGAGGGGGAGGCGGGTTTTGGAGGGGGTTAGGTGTACGTCGGGAGGGGTGTGGGAGTTGGTGTTTTCGGTGACGTCGACGTCGACGTCGACGCGGTCCTGGGTGATGGCCCACTCCATGACGAGAAAACCCAAAATGTCGGCGTTGACGAGGGCGGTGCGGAGGAGGTGGAGGGTCGAGTTCTCGAGCGGGCCCGCCCCCGCCCCCGCCCCCGACCCCGCCCCCGGGTGGGTGGTGATGGCGAAGAGCTTGTTGACGACGACGTAGTCGAGGATGGCGTCGCCGAGGAACTCGAGGCGGTCGAGCGAGGCACGCACGCCCGGGCCGTTGCAGGACGGGTGCGTCATGGCCTCGATGAGGAGGGCTTTCTTGGAGAAGGTGTACCCCACGAGGGACTCCAGCTGGCGCATGGTAACCGGGAGGGGCTCGTTGTCCGGCGCCTCGTTGTACAGCGTTTCTCGGCCGTGCTCGATGCTCTTCCACTCAAAGTCTGGGAGGAACAGGGCCATGCAGGCGAGGGCTTTGGGGATGCCGCCGCTGATGTAGCTGGCGCCGATGAGCGCCTCGACCACGTCAGCGAGGATCTTGGTCGAGAGGCTTCTTGTCTCGGTCGCGGACGGCGGGCTCTCAAGGAGATCCTCGATGTACGTTGGCCGCCACTTGTGCTGGGTGAAGGCCTTGTGGATGATGTAGCGGTCCAGGCCAAAGTCGACGGCGGCGCGGAAGAGCCTGGAGTTGGAGACAATCTTGTCTTTCAGGGGCGACAGGCAGCCTTCTGGGTATTTCAGGTCTGCCACAGTCAGCATTGCAGAAATGTACACACGAAAAGGGAGCATACACTTGGCAGAACAGTTGATAGTCGTACAAAACTTGAGGATCGAATCGCCGAGGAACTCTATCCGCTCGTAGTCAGTCGGTCCTCTTGCCGCGCTCGCGCTGATTGCCGTGACAACAAGCGACAGGTCGGCGATGCCCGTCTGCTCCAAGCGGGACTCCAGAAGGTCCTTGGCCACGAGATGGACCTCGAGTGCGTGAGTGATGGCGGGAATCAGCATGCCAACATGAGCATAAACCGCCGGGATGTTGTCGACCCGGATTTGGTCCGCAGGCAGAATCCTGGGGTATGGCTTGCTGCTGGGGATCGGCGCCGAGTTTGGATGAGGCGGACGGAAGGCGCCGGCCTTCTTGGGCCAGTTTTTCACGGCCACATAAGCGGCATCTTCGGGCGCTTCCTCGAAGCCCTGGTACGTCTTGCCTACGAGCTCGGCTGCTGGCTTGGTAGGAAGCCAGTCCACGTAGAAGTGGGGGTGGTTATGGTTGCCGGTATCCCGGATGAGATGGGTTGTGGCCTTGTCCATCAGTTCGGCGCTGATCTCAGTGGCACTCATATTCTCAAGGCTTATATCCCGGTCCAAGCACGCGAGACGAACTGGATATCGCTTCTCTTGAATCCGCCATCGATGGCCAAACGCCATGGCAAGCAGGACAGACGTGTGGTCGGCGTGACCCTCGACAGCCCCTTCAACCATTGGCGTGGCCGCATCCGAGTTCATGCTGACTAGCCACGACGACTCGTGATCCCAGTACAGATTAAACTGGCCCATGTATGGAACCGGCACCGGGAGTGCAAGCTCAAGCTCGGCGCGGGCCGACTTGTCGTGGCTCGAGACTGTGACCTTCCTTCTAGAAGTAGGGGCGCCGTCCCGCCACGCCTGGGCCACCAGCGGCCATGGGTTGAGCTGCTCCCTGACCGTGGCCAGGCCGGCGCGCTGCCCGATGTCCTTGAGCAAGTCGGTCTCCCTGATGGGCAGCAGGTGGCGGTTCACCAACCCAACCTCGTAGAGCTTGACGTATGCCTGGAAGGCGGCATCCTTGCACGCAGTCGCCTCCGAAGGCCAGGCGTAGAGACTCTCAAAACTTCGCAGCTCAGGGGCGAGTGAAACCGGGAGGTGGACGGTGGCCTTCCGCAGGCCCGGCTGGTGGGCGTCCACGGGGTTCCCTTCCAAGTCGTGGACGACGTAAAAGGGGCTCCAGTCGACAAACTTGCGCGTCGAGAGGGTGGCGCAGAAGTGCTCGAGGTGCGGCTTGGCATCGAGGATGGTGATCTGAGCGCCAGTTTCTGCATCCCTCAGCACCGGGTAATCCAAGTTGTCACTGTTTTCGATCTCTTCGAGCCGCTTGTTCTCGCGCATGTCGTCTTCGTATTTACGCTTCATCTCCCGCTCCAGGTTCTGCCATCCGAGGGACGAGCCGTCTGATTCATCCTCGACGAGGAGGTACAGCTGGGACGCCGACATGCGCGCTCGGCCCCGGCGCTGGATGAAGGACTTGAGGTTATCTGGCTTGTCGAAGCAGATGACGAGATTGCACGCCGGCACGTCGATCCCTTCTTCGAGCACGCTCGTTGCGACCAGGAGGTTGGTTGTCCCCTTCCGGAACGATTGGAGCGAGAGCAAGTAGTCCTTCTGGCTCAAGTCGAGGAAGTCTTGTCTTCTCCCCGGCACTTTTGAGGTGCCGACCATAGAGCCGACGCGGTAGCGGCGCGATGTCTTGGGGTGAACGGCGAAGATGTGGGACAGCACTGCGACGGTCGCCCTCTCCTTGACAAAAACGATCCCAATCGGGTTTCCCTGGTGAGACTCGAGAGCGTCGAGCAAGGCTTGCACCTTGGGCGACAGGGCGGTTGGGGTTTCGGGAGGCGGCTGTGCCTCCACCTTCAGGAAGGCCTCGGCCAGGTATCTCCGTTCTTGGTCCGCGAGGTTGTCGTTGGGCTGGTTGGGCGTGTCCGGGTCCTTGAGAAAGGCAGAAATGACCCTGTGGATGTAGTAATCCGCAGCCCACGGCCCAAAGTTCTCGTGCATATCCCAAGCTCTTCTGCAGAACGCCTCCATCTGCGATCTGCAGTACGTTATCTTGGTCAACATAACCTTTTTCAGCCTCTCCCGGCTTCTTGGCGTGTTGTCAGTAAGCAAATGCCGGACGTACGGGTCTTGCCGGATATCGAGCTCCAGGTAGGCGCTTTTCAGTCTTGTCATGGTCGGGGTGGGATCGGCGGCGGCCTCGGGGACGGACAGGGCTCCGTACGAAATGGTCTTCATCTCGGGACAATTGACCTGAGCCATCAGCTCGTCCCTGTGCTTGCTCGGTGTCTTGCAGACGGCGTCCAAGGTCTGCTCAAGGACTTCGAGATCGGCCAGGTTGGATGTCATGAGGGGGCTCGCCGTGAGCCCCAAGATGTGCGGAACAGGGAGACCTTTCGCCTTGCTGGGGGCATAGTGCTCAGTCATGAGTCTTGCGACGGAGCTCTTGCCGACGGAATTGTGGGCTGCTATGGTCAGCTGTGATGACCTAGGGGCTGAACAGGCCACACACCTTCGTCTATCACAAGAAGCCCGAGCGCCGAGAGGGGGACAAGGGCGTGGGATACAGCGTCGAACAGGATTTGGTAGGTTGACACGACGATGCGGGTGTTTAGAAGGACGGCATCCCACACGCCGGGTTTGGTCGACCATGCGGCCACATTGTCGGACCCGCGAATCAATCTCGACTGGACTTCTGGGGTCTGCGCCCGGATGGCCTCGAACTGTTGGTCGGCCAGGGACACAGTTGGTGCCAGGAACCAAGCAATCTCGAGCAGTGTCAGCACCTGAGGCTGAGTGATATTCGTGAGCTTGAACCGACCTTGTCACTCCGTTCCAGCTCTGCCTGGATACGAAGTATGGCACTGGACTGGGGTTAACATGGGTCTGACTGCACTTCGAACTATCCTTCACTTACACCTGAGTCTTGCCACTCCCTGTGTCCATCTATAGGTGCGTCAGCGGTGTCGTCGTCTCAGCCTTGGGGTTTACAGAGCATACCGCGACAATGATGTTCTGCTTCAGGCTCTCCTCGAGCATCTCGAGCTGGTAGGCCCTCGCAGTCATGGTCACTGCGGTGGGGGGCTCTTCGTCGGGAGTGCTGCTCGAGCTGTCTCTGGATTCGGCGTCCGCATCGTCCAAGATATTGTCGCTGCTGGACGAGGCGGCGGTGTCGGATTCATCAACACGTTGACCGAAGGGCTCGTCGTCCAGCTCCGAAGAACTGGAGCTGCCGTGATCGGAGGCCATGATCGTCATCCGGCCAGGTATGTCCGAGATCAACGGGGTGTCTGCGAGGCTACGAGGCAGTTGCGTGGCTAGATCCCGTGTAGATTTGTCAGGAGGAGCACGTCCTGGACAAGAGTGGTCGGTGGACTATGGCGCGGCTCGAGATGTCCCGAGTCTGGTGATGCCAGGGGTCTAGGTATGTACCGCAATTGAAGCGGCCAAACAGTGCCACAAGTACACCGCTCACGTCATTTCCAACGGAATTTTCTCTGAATTTTTGTCGTCGTTGCCCTCGCTCCCATCAGCTGAAGATGTAGCGGTGTTGGTGCTCGATTTGAGTCGGGTCGACGCCGTTTGAGGCGAGAAGTGAGGCCCACCACCACCAATATGCCTCGCGGCCCCGAATGAGGCAGACTCCCGCCAACGGCCGCCGTGACGCGTTTCCATGCCAGAGCTGCCTCAATTTTCCCAATCTTTTGGTCCAAATGTTGTCAACCGCAGGTGGGCCTCAGAATCACGGCCCTTGCTGCAATGAATAAATTTGAGAGCTGCGGCATTCCGTGGGGTGCGGGGCCGACTCGTCATCCTCGCCCATCCGCACCTGCCTTTTCAGGCTCACTCATGTCGCAACACCCTCTCAAACCAGGCCAAGATCGTGGTTTGACATTGAAACCTGGCCTAAAGAAGTGTGACTCTGCCGGCAGCCATGGTGTTGTACGCAACCGGGTTCAATGCCTGGAACCAGTTGCAGTTTGAGAGCCCGGGAGTTGACGAGCCCGATGACATCGCGTCCTGCACCTGCGTATTGCGAGAGGACAGCGTTGACCGCATACGCCCATTCTTCTCATACACTCGAGGTGAGTGAGTCATGAGGCGGCGGTGATACGGAACGTGTGCTTTTCAAGATGGGATATTCTAGTTCTGGGAATCGACAGCCGTAGCCAAGACTGATCGCCATCTTTCTCATTGGACATTTAGTGAACCTTCAAGACGGTAGATGTCGAGTCGCCGGCGTCGTCCCAAAGGAGCATGAGAAATTACGCGCGGCCGACGAAAGAATTTATGCAAGCTTCGTCGAAGCATCCAACGGCGTCGTAGTAGGTAACGTAGCGACTACTCGGTCTTTCCATTCTCAACCCACTTACACAACACCAGTCCACGACGGCAGACACTCCCTCAACCAATACCCCTCCATCAGCAGCCTCCTATCCCAGGACAGCCCATCCCACACCTTCTCAAGCCCCCCCCACATAACCCAGCTCGTCGTCTACGAAACCGGCTTCGCAGCCCTCTCATCCGCCGGCCAGGTCTGGACATGGGGTGACGAGCGGTACACGGCCTGCCTGGGCCGCGAGCCAACCGACGACAGGTACATATATACACCCACAACTCACTTTTCCATCACTCACACAAGACTTACCTCTCGCCCACCCCACCAGCCCCGCAGCCACCCCCGGCCCCGTCACCGACCTCGACGAACTCCCCACGGGCCCAATCACCAAGCTCGCAGCGGGCGGCTACATCCTGGCGGCCCTGACTGCAGGAAAAGACCTCTACTGCTGGGGCCACGCGGGCCGCTCACCCCTCACCCTCGACAATCTCTCCGACGCGCCCAGCCCAGTAGTGATCGACGACAAGGATATCCTCGACGTCGCGATCGGCGAGGCGCACATGCTCGTTCTGACCGCCGACAGGGCCGTCTACGTGCTCGGCGCCAACACCAACGGCCAGCTCGGCCTGCCGGGGGTGTCCTCTGCCAAAACATGGGCCCGCATCGACCTCGACGCCGTCCTCGGCAAGGGCGAGATCGTCACAGGCGTAGCAGCGGGACCGAGAAACTCCTTCTTGATGGTTCACAAACAGCCTGAGGAATGCCAGTAAGATAAGCTAGCTCGGGTTGTTTGTTCTCTCTATCATCGCCTTTCGTGTTCCTGTCGTTCGTCTAGTGTACAATGAAAGTGTGCCTAGAGGGCCCGCAAACGCTTCCCGTCATTCATCATCCACCCCTCAGAACGCCATGCCCGAAATCATAGATTCGTGAGGTAGTCCTCGATCTCCTGCGGCGTGAGCTTCCGGAAGCGGGGGCCCACGGCGCCCTCGACGCCCTCGACGCCGAGGAGGTGGTCTGCGGGGGGGCCGACAATGCCTAGTAAATGTCAGAATCAGAAGTTCCGGTTGCGGGGTGAGAGGCGACTTACCAATCTCAATCGTCTCCCCGTTCATCTCCCCCTCAATCGTCTCCTTGAGCGTCAGCAGCGCGATGTGCACGGCGTCCTCGAGCTCCAGCCCCTCGGTGTACCGCTTCTCGAGAAACGTCTTGGCCGTCGTGGCACTCTTGCCAATGGCCGTCGCCTTCCACGGGAAATAACTCCCGCTGGGATCGACCTGGTACAGCATCGGCCCACCCTTAAGAATCCCGCCCGTCTTGCCTCCCAACTTCTTCCCCTCCTCCTCATCCCCCTCCCCACCCTTCGCTTTCGCCTGCTGCTCCTTCTCCTGCTTCTGGAGCTCCTCCTCGGGCAGGATGCCCTCGTCCCAGCCCGCGACCAGCAGGCTGACGCCGTAGGGACGCACGCCGCCCGACTGCGTCGCCTCCTGCATGACGCGCGCCACGTCCTGCACGAGGATGCGCGTCGGCGGGTACTCGTTGTAGATGCGCTTGTAGCCCGTGTGCGACACCTTGCGCGCGCGGTCCACCAGCACGCGGTAGTCCGGGCCCATGCCGCTGTAGACCATGCCGATGTTGGGCGTGACCAGGCTGATCTTGGAGAGCGACGAGGGGTCGGCGAGCGGGGAGGATGACTTCTTTTCCGTCGCGAGGACGATGCCGTTTGTGGCTGTTTGGAGGAAGGGTTAGTAAAGGTTTATGATCCAAGGTGGGGGATGGAAGGGGATAGAGAGATCGAGGAGCGGAGGAGGGAGGAGGGGACGAACCCTTGATGCCGAGGGCTGTTACGCCTTGGTTGACGGCGTTGAGGGCATATTCTGCGCGCGTGTTAGAATGTGTCCCTTGCCCGGGCTGCAAGCTGTCGCAAGCTTCTCGACGCTGAAATGGGCGACCGACCGATCTGGACCAGCTTGCCGCTGTTGGCTGTTAGCATCGCCGTTTACCCTGTCCCCTGGGCGGTCGGCTTACCTGGGCGAGAATGTTGTGAGAGAGAACGAGTATCTGTCCGCCATGGTGTCGGTTTGGGAGCTTCAGGAGATGGGTTGTTGACTGGAAATCGCGAGTCGTTCCTCGTTGGTTTTCCCAAGTCCGCTGCGTGTTGAAGGCCGGCAGGCAGGTTGTTGCTCTGCTCGCCCGCCAGGCACAGCGCGGACGTCAGCCTGAGAGCTTGGGCCAACCCGCGATGCATGCAGCTGCTGATTCGCCGGGCTGCCTACCTGAAGCGGAGCCTCCTGCCAGGCTGGTCCACAGCGCGTCTAACCGAAAAGGGAAAGCGGGCCTGGAGGGACTAAAAAACTGCTGCTGTTTTTGAGGAATCGTCTTCTTCTTTCTTTGTTCAAAGTCAGCTCGGCATCGTCCAGTTTCGTGATGAAACCAATCCAAGCCCGCTCCGGTTGACGGACGCTATTTTGGATGCAATGGACCGTGAGTGGGACATACGGTTCTTTGTGCGGGATGCTGGACGCAGCCCCCAGCGAATTGCCTAGACCAGCTGGCGTGGTCAAGCTTTGACACCTGTCACATTCGGTGCGCTTCCAAGCTTATAAGCTTTTGGATGTTGACCTCCGCGTCTCGTGAAGCTCCCCTCGCTTATTTACTTACCCAAACACTTTCACAACAAGCACGGCACTGCGGATTTGAAATGGCCTCTGAATCTGTCCAACAGCAATGGGGGTGGCCGTCGGGCATGGATGCACACGACGACAATCGCACGAACCCAACGCCTCCTGATGAACAAACACCCGGCGCTGCCGGCAACGCGGATACCCCATCGCCCGGCCCCACGCCCGCACCAAGACAGCGGCGCTACAAGCCGCGGACCTGCCGCATCTGCCTCGAGGTAGTCAACCCCACGACCGACATCGACGACTCGCTCGCCGGCCGCGTCTTCTCGTCCAAGGCCCGCGTGCGCTACGTGTCGGAGGACCCGGAACTCGGCCGCCTGATCAGCCCCTGCAAATGCAAAGGCTCGCAGCGGTACGTCCACGAAGGATGTCTGCAGGCCTGGAGGAACGCGGCCCCGCTGTCGGACCGGAACTACTGGCGCTGCCCGACCTGCCACTTCGAGTACCGCCTCCAGCGGCTGCGATGGGGCCGGTGGCTGTCTAGCAAACTGCTCCGCGGCACCCTGACCGTTTTCATCATGGTGGCCACCATCTTCATCCTTGGGTTTATCGCCGACCCGATCCTCGGGTTCTGGGATGACCCGTTCGGCAGTCTCGTCGGGGGCCTCATGGATATCGAGTTTGACGAGCCGATATTGGCGGACGATGGGCCGGGCAGCTGGTGGGCCCACTTTGTGAAGGGGTTTCTGTCGCTGGGGCTTCTGGGCTTCCTCAAGACCATGTTTGTCATGTCGCCGTGGCATTGGCTCAACGTACGGTTTGGCGGCGCCGGCGGCCGTCGGAGACGAGGCACCGGGAGGGACAGAGTGGAGCAGATCAACTGGGCTCTTATTGTCATTGGGGTGCTGACGTTCCTGGGGGTGAGTAACGTCTCTCTTCGTTTCGTTTTGAACAGTGTGCTGACTCTTGGCTACAGGCAACTTGGAAGTTTGTCAGCCACATTATGGCCAAAACTCTCGAGAAGGCCAGTGAGCATGTTGTTGATGTCCAGGAAGACAAGCCGGGCGATGACGACGCGGAGGATGACGAAGCGGACAACGACGCGGCGCCCGATGACACGGTGCCTGACGCCGCGGAGAATGAGTCGAGAAAAGATAGGTAGAGTAAGGTCGGACGGTGTGTACTAATAGCAATGATCTCTTAAGCCATATCTCAACCCGGGTCCACTCGATGCCCCCACACCACAGATCAACCTCCCTCGCGCTGTCACTCAGTTCCCTTACCTCACTGCACACTCTTAAGTTTCCACAGCTGCGCCCCCGTGCCGTGGTAACTAGTCTGTGTGCAGAGATGAAGCTTCGCTGCCGCCCTGAGGACGGGACGTCTTGTCCTGTCCTCGTCGTGGTCTGGCGCGAAGCGTGAACCCGTGCCTGCAATCGAGGGCTCTTCGGAGTATCTTGAGTTTGTCTCTGCTTCCCAGGCGTTTCTTGCCAGCTTCAGATGGGTTGCTGGAAGGCTGGGTTCATACATGTCGCTGTCAGTCAGCGTACTGCTATTGTGCTGTAACAACTTGATTTCTTGGCCGTTCACAGCAATTCGTTTTCGCATTTCCACTGAGCAACTGCATGTGGCAAGCTACGGGTCCCTGGTCCGGATCAGATAGAATAGAACACCCCCCTGCTTGAACCAGAATTGAAGTTCTGTATTCCACGATGTCAAAACCGCCCATGTGAGAGCGCGAGCTCATAGCCGACTGCCACCCTGAATCTGCCAATGGAGGTTAATCGGGGAGCTGTTTTCAATGTTCTCCCCTTCCTTCTCCTTCTCCTTCTCTCCCTCCCCTATATCTAGGCAATGAAGCTATTCACAGCCGAGATGGTGAACTAGGGTTAGGGATGGCACTGCAACCTTGCGATAAGCTTATCAGCGACCATCTTCTGGCATCATCCACTTTCGCGCTCCAAAGTTCTGTGGCAGTGTTTGGTCGGCCGGCGTTTTCGTGATGATTGCCCCTTGGCACCGCAGACGCTCTTCTTTGCATGCTTGGGCGTTCGATCCGAGGTAGGTAGTTGTGCAATCTGCTGCACGACCCAATCTTGTCAACGACCTGTTTTCTCTGTGCGACCAACCTGCACCTTGAATTCTTCAAGCCATCTCTGACAACCCATCTCCCGACCCGCCACCTCGTCGCCCAAGAAGTCGAGAGGACCTTGTTGACCGTTCTCCGCCCGACCCGAGATTCTTCAAGCCTCAGTGCCCTCCGAGAACGATCCTGCGCGCAACATTACACCTCCCGTCCCTGTGCATTTGGCGGTGCTCTCCGACCTCCAGCGACCCCCGTTCCGCCTCGACCGCCGCAATCTAGAACCCCGAATCGAGCCCCGGCACACTGGTCTCAATCTCGGCCTAGGGACTGCTCCCCGGGCCCCCATCGTCGGCGATGCACTTCGCACTCCCCCCGCGAAAGACATCGCAGCCTCCGCCCTACCTCCCGCGTGCGTCCCGACTGCCCGGCCTGCGGAGGTCGCGCCTCAAGGTCATTGCGCTTGCCGGGCTCTTCTTCCTCACTCTCATATACCTCGTTAGCCGACCGAGCAGGAGCCGAAATGCGGTACCCACGCCGCGAGTACCCAAGGGCAACCCGCCCGTGGTGCTGGTGACGGTGCTGGACGAGACCAAGTACAGCAAGGCATACCTTGAAACGGTCAAGGAGAACAGGATGCAGTATGCCGAGAAGCACGGTATGCCGGCCGCCTGAGACAATGGACGAACACAGAGCTGACAGACAGCGCAGGCTACCAGACCCTCCTCGCCAAGGTTGGCGACTACGACCTCGCCGGCGCGCCCGGCTCCTGGACCACCGTGGTCGCCATGCGCGACGCCCTGACCAAGTTCCCCGACTGCCACTACGTCTGGCACCTCGACGCGAGCGGCTTCGTCATGAACCCGAAGCTGAAGATCGAGGAGCACATCATGAAGGCGGCCAAGCTGGACGAGCTCATGAAGAAGGACGTCCCCGTGGTCCCGCCGGATAGCATCATCAAGACGTTCAGCCATCTGAAGGGGCAGGACGTGGACTTGGTGCTCACGCAGGACAAGGAGGGGCTGTCGGCGGGCAGCCTGATTGTGCGCAACGGCGAGTGGGCGCGCTTCTTTCTCGAGACGTGGTTCGGCCCGCTCTATCGGAGCTACAACTTCCAAAAGGCCGAGGCACATGCTCTGGTAAGCCCCCGCTACTTCAAACCTGCGCAGCTTGTCTCTAACTCCTGCAGGAACACATTGTGCAGTGGCACCCGACCATCCTCTCGCGCATGGCTATCATCGACCAGCGCGTCATCAATGCGTACGGCAAGGGCGGCAAGGAGGAAGAGTACAAGGACGGGGATCTGGTCATCCGGTTTCCGGAGTGTACGGCGGCTGGGGCGCAGTCGTGCGAGACGCAGTCCCAGGTGTTTGTGCAGGCGTGGCGGCGGGTGTTTGCGAGCACATGATGCATGGGATAGCGGATGGCTCTGGCGTTCAACCTGGAAGTTGATAAGATTCACGCCGCGGACGTCGGTAGCAAGACCGCACCCGAACCACATCCACGCGGGATAAGTCGACCACCCAACCACCGTTTTCCCAAAACTTCGAGATATTTTGGGTCGGGCGTTTGGGTCAGCTTTCGGAGCGGTACCGGCAGTGGTTACCTACCTAGCTACAGGGCAACAGGTGCTCCTTGAAGGCATGGCAGAGGAGTTGTTATGCGGTACCTAATCAAGAGAGAAACGGTGTCACACTTAGTCTCCTAGCCGGGGAACTCTTGAGTGTAATTGTATAATCCATGTATCGATATTAGCATTTTGGACTTTACTTGGCCATCTCTGGTCGGCTTCCCTCGGCGGATCGAATCAACTTCCACCTGGGCACTTCCAGAATGCCCGGCAAGGCCCCGCCACCATGCGTCCGATGAGGTCACACTACAGGCCGGCGATACCAGATTTGCACCCATCCCCGAGCCAGTGTGCGTTAACGAGGGACATGAGTGACACAAAGGGCAAAAGAAACGAGGCCGGGAAAGGTGACATTGGCATGTGAAGCTCGGCGGCATTAGAGGGGCCAAGACATGCACTTACAGGGCACTTTCGCGCGCCCCGCGGGGAGCCGGCTGTGGGGGAAACATGCAGGCCGGGCGATGAAAAAGGCCGGGGTGGGGTGCGCTAAGGCAAGCCTGTCGGTCATTGATCTCCCAGTGGAGAGCCGAGCTCCAATTGCTCTTCCATGCCCGAGCTGGAACTGTCCCGCGGTTCCCGAATCTCTCCCAAATCGTCTTGTCGACCTTGACGGCCTCAACGCCAGATTTTCCAAATCCTACAACAGTCAGCGGTATTCGCTACTGCCACGATGCCGGGTTCGTCGCGCATGCCCGTCAGCCTGCGAGACGGCTTCAATACCGTCCGGCGGAGGTCCCGCGCGGGCGGGAACCCGTTGGAGATGGTCAACTTGGATCTGTCAGTGGCTGCCCCGTCTCTCTTGTGCCGCATTCCTGCAGTCCTCCCGTCCCTCCTCCAACTTGGCACGCAATAGCCTGAAGCTCTGCCGACAATTTAATTCTCGAATGGCCATTAACCACTAACACACCCCCCAGAATCCGCAACATCGTCTTCTTCCTCTTCCTCCTGCGATGGACCCGCCGTGCGCTGTGGAAGCTCCGGGGCCGCGGCCTCTTCGGCACCCTGGCCGAGCTGTACGCCGACGTGCGCCGCGTGCTCTACGGCTGGTTCCTGCGGATGCCGGGGGTGCGCTCCCAGGTGCGCAAGCAGGTCGACGAGGCCCTCGCCAAGCTGCAGACCAAGCTGGTGCCCGCCAACGCGACCCGCTACCTGACGCTGCCCAAGGAGGGCTGGGCCGAGGACGCCGTGCGCAAGGAGCTCGAGGCACTGGCGAGCATGGACCACACGCGCTGGGAGGACGGCTACGTCTCGGGCGCCGTGTACCACGGCGAGGATGAGCTGCTGAAGCTGCAGACCGAGGCGTATGGGAAGTTTACGGTTGCGAATCCGATCCATCCGGATGTGTTTCCGGGCGTGAGGAAGATGGAGGCGGAGGTGGTGGCTATGGTCTTGAGTCTGTTTAACGCGCCGCCTGGTGCTGCGGGCGTGAGCACGAGCGGCGGGACCGAGAGCATCCTGATGGCTTGCCTCGGCGCGAGGCAGAAGGCCTATGTTGAGCGGGGTGTGACCGAGCCGGAGATGTAAAGACCCTTCCCTCATTTTCCTCAGCACCTACTGACAGACACAGGATCCTCCCCGAAACGGCGCACACAGCCTTCCGCAAGGCCGGCGAATACTTCAAGATCAAGATCCACGTCGTCGCGTGCCCCGCACCAAACTACCAAGTCGACATCCGGCGCGTCGCCCGCCTGGTCAACCGCAACACCATCCTCCTCGTCGGCTCAGCCCCCAACTTCCCGCACGGCATCATCGACGACATCGCGGGCCTCTCCAAGCTCGCCCTCAAGAAGCGCCTCCCGCTGCACGTCGACTGCTGCCTAGGCTCCTTCCTGGTCCCCTTCCTCGACAAGGCCGGCTTCGAGACGGTCCCCTTCGACTTCCGCCTCAAGGGCGTCACCTCCATCAGCTGCGACACGCACAAGTACGGCTTCGCCCCCAAAGGCAACAGCACGGTCCTCTACCGCACCCAGGCCCTCCGCGCCTACCAATACTTTGTCGACCCGGCCTGGTCAGGCGGCGTGTACGCGTCCCCGGGCCTCCCCGGCTCCCGCCCAGGCGCCCTCATCGCCGCCTGCTGGGCGAGCCTCGTAACGGTCGGCGAAGCCGGCTACCTCGCCTCGTGCACCCAAATAGTCGGCACCACAAAAAAGCTCCTCGACCACATCCACACCTCCCCTTCCTTATCCACCGAACTGCAGGTCCTCGGCAACCCGCTCGTCAGTGTCGTCGCCTTCCGCGCGCGCTCCCTCAACGTCTACGACATCGCCGACGGCATGTCGGCGAAAGGGTGGCACCTCAACGCCCTGCAGGACCCCCCGGCGATCCACGTCGCCGTCACGCTGCCCATCACCAAGGTGTGGGAGCGGCTGGCGGCTGATCTGGAGGCTGTCGTCGAGGCGGAGCGGGAGAAGGAGCGGGTGAGGGTGGTGGAGGGGAAGACGGCGAGGGGAGGGCAGGACAAGGCCGGGGATGCGGCGGCGCTGTATGGCGTTGCCGGGTCGCTGCCGAATAAGAGCGTTGTTGTGGATTTGGCGAGGGGGTTTTTGGATTTGTTGTATAAGGCGTAGGCTTTTCTTTTGGCCGCTTTTTGGTATGGTTTGGGATGGGATGAGGTGCGGGGGTTGCGTTGGCTTTTTGCATTGTTTACCTTGGGTAACTGGCATGGGGTTGTTTGAAGGCTTTTTCTTTGCCGCTGCAAAGAATTGGAGGCTGAATTAGACGACCGCCTGACCAACGGGTCTTACATAAAGTCACACCAAACGTATATACATACGTACACCTCGTTCATTGTGATTTAGTTTACAGACCGCTCTATCCCGTACTAGTATGTTGCGTTTGCCCATAGATCCTCTCATCTCCATCCTCCTCCGTCTTCCCCTCATCTCATATTCTCATCCTCCCCCTATACACACCCCCATCACCCGTCTCCTGTCTTTACAACCCAACAAACATGGCAGCGTCAATGATCTTCTTTTTCTACAACAACAGCAGTAGCATTCGCAAAGCGACAGACAGCCTACCGACCCTCCCTTCCCAAGTCCAGATGATGAGACACCACCCCCCTCCCTTCAGTTCAAAGCGCCGGGCTCCATGCAAGATAAAATGGTTCAGCTAGGTATGTCGGCCCCTCAGTGCGTATGCCCCTCACTAGCCCAACACCAACCAACCAACCAACCAATCGCCCGGGCACGAAGAAATGGAGGAGGGGCTGGATAGACGGGGGCAAGGAGATACTGAATGGAGTATATAGTAGCCAAAAACTCTCCCCGTCTAATCCAACCCGGCATCTCGTCTCATCTCATCTCATAACAACACTAGCAACAGGTCTATAGCTCGCTGTCGCTGCCCCGGGCGGGGTAATGCTGCTGCTTCTGCTGCTTCTGCGTCTGCTGCTGGTCAGCAGCACCGGACGGCGACGGCGACGGCTTAAAGATGGCCTCGACGTCGCCGACCTGCCTGCGCTCCGTAATCTCGAGCGGGGCCGGGTTCTTGAGGCGCTTGCGCATCAGGTAGCGCATGGGCAGCGTCAGTCCTCGGGGTGGCGGCGGCGGCGCAGCAGACGTGCCGGGACCCCCCCTCATGACGGCTGATTCCTATTGCAGCGGCTCCGACGAGCTCGACAGGCGGTTCAGGTGGAGGTAGACGTCTGTGCCGTAGCTGGGGAAAGCCAAGTTAGTATGAATGGTAGGATGGGAAAGGAGGACGGAGCATGCATACCCCTCCATGCTTATCAGCTTGAGGTCGCCGCCAAAGTAGCGCGCGTACAGCCGCGATATGGGCAGGCCGTAGCCGAACCCGGCCATCGGGGCCTTGAAGTCGCTCTTGTCAAAGTCCGGGTCGAGGTTGGGCGTGCGGTCGACCGTCGTGTACATGTAGGTCCACACCAGCGGGATGGCGCTGCGCGGGATGCCGCCGCCCTCGTCCGAGACCTTGATGGTGATGTCCTCCTTGCCTTCGGCCACAATCACCTTGGTGACGGGGAACTCCTGCTTGTCCTGGCCGTGCGTCTCGACGACGGCGCGCAGCGAGTTCTTGAGCGTCTCGAAGAGCATGTGCGACAGGTGGCCCGGCACGTACATGAAGTTGAGGTTGGGGTCGCACACGAGCTGGATCTTGGGCGCCTCAAACAGGCCGTAGTGGTCCTCGCAGACGAAGCGCGCGTTCTCAATGGCCTCCTGCGCCAGGTCCTTGACGTACGTCTTGGTGCAGATGATGCCGACGTACGACTGGTCCCGGTAGTGGCTCTGGTCCGTCAGCGCAATGTGCTGGCCGATGAGCATGCGTATCCCGATGCGCGACATGTAGAAGCGGTCCAGGAAGGCCTGGATGTTGTTGTCGATCTGCATCCGTTGCCGCTTGCGCTTGTACTCGAGGATGCCCTGCGCCATGGTGGTGACGACGCTGTCGTGCCGCCTCTTGATGCGGTGCAGCGCCTGGGCGAATTTCATGTTGTACAGCTGCAGCTCGGGCGGCCAGTCGCCCGTGTCGTCCACCATGGCGAAGTAGCGCCTCGTCGCGGGGAAGCGGCCCTTGGCCCAGCCGTTGCTGTTGCCGTTCCACGAGTTGTACTGTCCCTCCTCGATGCTCGGGTTTGGTGTCGCCTCGCTCAGCCACGACGTGCCCCGCCCCGCTATCCTCGAGGGCCGCATCAATCTCTCTCGTACCTCCTTGGCGAGATCGGGCCGGGGTAATGTTGTAATCTCCTGGAAAGGGGGGTCCTGGTGAGTCACACATCCCCAGCGCCAGCAGCGTGCGTGCGTACCTCGAACGACTGTGCATACCAATCCGCCACCTTTTTTACGGAGGGCATCTCGTTGAGCCCGTCGGGCAGGGTCTCGAGCTCCTGGACGCGGTGGGCGAGGCGGATGGGCAGCTCCTCGGCGAGGAACTGCGAGGCGCGGAACAGGGTCCCTTGCAGGCCAACGTCAGAATAAGAGCCTGGACGCTTGTCAGGACGGGGGCTGGGGCATGCTCACCGGTTGACGGCTTCTCGCCAAACTGCACCATCTGGCGCAGGCTCACGCCGGTCGCGGGGAAGCTGGCATAGTGCCGGATGGTGTCCATCAGCCGCTCGCTCTTTTTCCACGACATGTTGGCGGCTCAGGCTGCGCCAATTGTGCTGGGTGGGTGGTGCGCTGGGCGTGTGGTGTGCAGCATGGGGCAAGAGTCCGCGGTGTCTGGTGTGTTG
Organism: Parachaetomium inaequale; assembly: GCA_033296685.1. Classification (NCBI taxonomy): domain Eukaryota; kingdom Fungi; phylum Ascomycota; class Sordariomycetes; order Sordariales; family Chaetomiaceae; genus Parachaetomium; species Parachaetomium inaequale. The sequence continues at coordinate 2,296 of MU854409.1, read as the reverse complement.
ACTCTCGCGGTTCAATGTGCGGGCGTGTCTGTCGTCGAGTCGGGTCGGGTCTGCGCGTTGCGGCTAAGCCGAGGCAACCGGATCGGAGCCAATGACGCAACAGGGGATGCCGGGGCGGGCAACGAAGCAACGGAGCGAGAGTGTTTGGGCTTCGCAATGTCGCCAATTGCGCGGGTGTGTCGGCGTCCAAGTTGGCGAAGAGATGGCCGTCTTCAATGTTCAGTTGGAGAGAAGAGCGCGGCAGGGCGGGGCAGCGGAGGTACAGACAGTACTTGACTTGCAGGTGCGTCAGATGCTCGTGTGCTTTTTCCGGGGCCAGCCGCTGGGGCTCGGTACCAGACTGAGCCAGAGTTGGCTGCGGAGACTCGAAGCCCCACCTGCCCCTCGCTAGCTGCATGTGCTCAGGCCGAGCCGGATGCGTGACGACGGCTGCAGAACGCCCTTTCTTGGCCTGTGGCGCCTGCACCCCACGCATCCCGTGGCGGGGCATGTCTTTTGTGTCTGGGCTTTACACAAGCTTTCTGATCATCAACACACATCGCGGACACGAGCAATGAGTTGTGAAGTTTATTCCAGGTTAGAGCTGTGGCGCATTCATTTCGAGATTCATTGAGTTTAAATCTGGGTAACCGAAGCCACCTGCAAAATACAGCTACACGCTGGAGGATGAGACAGGTATCCGCCTACACCCTGCGACTGGGCCTGGTGTTTGGCACGCAACCTATACTGTGTACAGAAAGTAGCTCTGCCTCCTGGATCCTGGATCTCTTGGGCATCGCTTGGGCTGCAGAGACCTGAGCTTTGGTTCTGATGCTTGGTCTTGATCTGACGTCATCTGCTCTTGGCGGCCCTGGAGTTGAAGCTTCATGGATACTGTCGACACTCTTACTTTCGAGGACATTACACAGCAACTTGTGTGAGAATTCTTGAACCGAGAACGACGGAGCTTACCCCGGATTTCATGTTCCTCCATGACACAGCGCGGAGATAGGACCACGACGCGGACAACTCCGAGCTGCTCGGTCCAGTCCGGCAGTGGCTCGGGTAGGCGGAAAAGCTCGGACATGGCGTGTCTCACCAGCCATACCGACCACGCCGAATCCCACCATCCTCCCATCTCCAGTCCAGCCCTTGTTTGTTAGCGCGGAACTCTGACATTTGTCCCTAACTTCAAAGCTAGGAGAAGAAAACAATAGAAAAGAGAAGGGAGGAGGGAAAATATAAACCAAGTCCCGTTTTCTTGAAGAAATAATCGTTCCAAGAACATTTTGCTTCGCCGTTCTCCCCAAGTCAGACGCCACCACTAGTAATGACTAAACAAGGGGGACTGCCTGTCTTCTCCATTGGCTTGGCCACGCAAGTGGGTGCAGCTGTGCATTGCTAACAGCATGACATTGATAACGTAAGTGGGGCTGGAGACTACGAACTATGCGTCTTAGCTCTTATAGTCTCAAAACACTCCGAGTCAAAGTTCGAAGGCCAGAGCAGTCGAGCAAGAAGACGATGATGAATGGGAGGTGCAGAACGAGAAAAAGACGAGGCTGGAGACCCTTGGCATAAAATTGGGCAGAACTGTGGAGACTCTTCCGAGATGATTGGCTCCGGCCCCTGGACAGCGCATTGTTAAACAATCGCTGTCTGTTCACCTGGACAACACACCAAGTGGGGCTCAGGTTTGACGAAGTGGATGAAGTGGACGAAGAATCGTCGTCCTGACCTTCCGTGTCGATGCATGTAATGCGATTTGACGATAGCACGCGGAGAGGTCGAAGAGCATCCACAGCGCCTGGAACAGAGCATCTTGAACGGCAACCCATCGAGAGAAGCGCCATGAGTCGGCTGGCCTGACCGTCTTTTCTTTCACCGCAACTCACTCTCACCTCGCCGCTCTCACCTCACCTCATCGCAGCTGCAACGCCCATCACTGCACACACTGCTCACAATGCACGACCCGGACGACGGCGCGCCCGGCTCGAGCGACGACTGGGAAATCACACTCTCGCCCTCCATCTCGTCGCTCTCCTCGTTTGCCCCCGAAGACTTTTCCTTTCCGCTGCAGCAACACCTCGCAGGCCAACAACCAACAAAACCGGACCCAAAACCACACCGAGCCTCTCCACAACACCAACAACACCATGACCACCAACCCCGAGATCAGCCCCCAAGAAACAACGACCAATCCCGCCAAAAACAGCGCACCCCACCACTCAAAAACCCCCGACTCGCCCCCTACCAAACCCCCCCCCCCCCCCCAAACTCAAACCCCCCCCCCCAACCCCCCCACCCCCCCCCCCCC
>MU854408.1:0-115321 GCA_033296685.1 Parachaetomium inaequale | reverse complement strand
CAGTCAACGCTTATCAAGACTCGTATTGCCAACCATCAAAACAGCTCTCCGACTTTGATGTTAGCTACTGTAGACCAGCTTACCAAGGGTACAATGGCTATAATGTACCAGGTGGCCCTACTTCAGTCAGAGGTCTCTTCGCTCTGTAAGGCCAACGAGGTACTTAGTAAGCGCCGGAGAGCCAAAAGAACGTGTATATAGCTTGGAGGATCACTTGTAGTGCAAGATGCAAAGGATCAAATAGACCAGAAGGCCGTGGTTGGGGAGGTGGCGTAAGAAAAGGAGCAGGATAGTAGTGGTGCAGGGGGGGGTTGTACGAGGGTTCGGTACTGTGGTATGTGCGGCAAGCCTGGCCATAATGCGCGTACGTGCCAGGAGGCTGCAGAAGCATCTGATTTAGCTATTTCTAATGTAATTGTAGTTGGTTAATAGTCTTGTTGTATTGCAATTAAGGATGGTTGTTATAGAGTGGTGGAGAGTGTCTCGCTCGCTTATATGTCTCGCTCGCTTATAAGATATGTTACTTGTCTTCTGTATTAGCCACGTTTTAGCCATAACAAAAGCCGCCATGCCTGGATCAAATGTTTCCGTCAATTTTCGTACCAACAGGGTGGTGCATTTTGAGTACCAGAAAGGGGCACTGGAGGCCACGATAGCGCAGGCTGCGGAAAAGTTGGGAATGTCCGGCACTGTTGTAGCCCCGGCCATTAGGTACGTCGGCTCTCTCTAGACCTCTAACATGCCACTTGGAGGGAACTCGTAGTAGATTTTGTACTAACTATAACTACCTTAGCCACCAGGCTGATCAAGGTAACGTGGGCCGCTCCACGTGGAACGTGGAGCTGCGCAAACCGCTTGTCGCTGGCTGCGAAGAGATCCATATGTTGAGGATTCGGACCTCTTACACTATTCCTTCCCTTTTCGGGAAGAAGAAATAGAGTTGGCTAAGGCTTCATGTCATCGTTGCGTCAAAGCTAGTTAGTAGTAAGGAGGCAAAGTTTTATGTCAATGCGGCTGAGAACAGCAGAGGAGTCTCGTAATCATCCCGTAACACTGGACTAAGACCCGACTTCCAACTACTTGTGACAAAGGTGCATGCACAACACTCCTTCAGGGCTTCGCTTGGTGTCTAAGAATAACTCAAAGAGTCTCGCCAAGGAACCCAATCTCGTTCGAAGTTGCCAGTTCCAGCCTTGGTAAGAAACCTCGGAAAACCATGAACTGAGTCGTCGCTTGTGCCGAGCGTCTTGGGCAGGGAGAACAGGCTGAATTGCAGCCGGAATGCTCAACGGCGAACGGTTAGAACCGTCATTACGCTCCACTTGGCAGCAGGGAGGTGGGTAAGGTGCCCGAGTCTGGGGGAGGCGCGGCTTCTCCATCCCCCGCACAACCCCATCTCCCCGGTTCTCCAACTTGGTGCGGAGAAATTCTATGGGTGGAAAAACACTCGGGCGACGAGGGCGAGGGTCCATTTCCTAGTCTTGGCAGAGGGGAACCACGGTCGCGATTTAGGATAAATGGGAATGGGTGGAAATCGTCTGCCTTGGCAACAGGGGCGATGCTACTCTCGATTCCAGTGCTCTGGGAGCATTTATACGGGGAGACGACCCCCCGGCCAACTAACATGGCACGCCAGTGTCACCTCTCGACGTCCCGCACGAGCACAAACACTCAACCATGCGGAGTTTACTGCTGCTCGCGGCCATTGGCCTCGCCGCCGCAGAGGACGGTCTCAACGGCTGGCTGCGGTATGCCCGGATCCAAGGGGCAAACGGCTACCACAATAAGCTCCCCTCCGCCATTGTCACCCTGAACGCCACCGAGGGGTCTCCCGTCTACACTGCCGGCCAAGAGCTCTCCCAGGGCATCAGCGGCATTTTCGGCAAGGAGGTGGAGGTCGACAGTGGCGATGCCCGCAAGAGCTCGCCGCGCGATAGCACTGCCACTGTTGGAACCGTCTCCGCGTACCTCAACGGCAACCCTGACGCTGCAGCCGGCCTTCCTGAGCTGGTGGACGACGGCTTCTACCTCACCGTCTCCCGCGGCAAGGTTTTGATCCTCGGCCAAAATGAGCGTGGTGCCCTGTACGGCGCATTCCACTACTTGTCCCTCCTCGCTCAGGGCAACGCCTCGGATTTCACCCTGACGTCCAACCCCGATGCCCCGATCCGATGGGTGAACCAGTGGGACAACATGCAGGACGGCGGCACCCACGGCAGCGTTGAGAGAGGCTACGGCGGCGACTCCATCTTCTTTTGGGACGGCAAGGTCCGCGACGACCTGACCCGGGCTGCTCAGTACGCCCGCCTGCTCGCCTCGATCGGCCTCAACGCCGTTGTCGTCAACAACGTCAACGCGGACGTCAAGACCCTGACCCCCGAGAACATGGACGGCCTGGCGCGAATTGCCGATGTGTTCCGGCCGTACGGTGTCCAGCTTGGCGTGTCGCTCAACTTCGCTGCCCCCCAAACCCTCGGGGGTCTCGCCAGCTTTGACCCCCTGGACGAAACCGTCGTCAACTGGTGGCAGGGCATCACCGACGCCCTCTACGAGAGGATTCCCGACATGGCCGGCTACCTCGTCAAGGCCAACTCGGAGGGCCAGCCCGGCCCCATGACGTACAACAGGACGCTGGCCGACGGCGCCAACATGTTTGCCCACACTCTCAAGCCCCACGGCGGCATCATCCTGTTCCGCGCCTTTGTGTACGACCACAGGACCCTTAACCAGACGCTCAACTGGAAGGCCGACCGCGCCAACGCTGCCGGCGACTACTTTGATGGTCTCGACGACAAGTTCGAGGACAACGTCGTCATCCAGATCAAGTACGGCCCCATCGACTTCCAGGTCCGCGAGCCCGTCTCGCCGCTCTTCTCGCACCTGGTCAAGACCCCTACCGCCATGGAGCTGCAGATCAGCCAGGAGTACCTCGGCCAGCAGGCCCATCTCGTGTACCTCGCCCCCATGTGGAAGGAGATCCTCGACTTTGACTTCCGCGTCGACGGCAAGGCCTCGCGCACCTCGGACATCCTTAACGGCAAGCGCTTCAACCGCAAGCTCGGCGGCTACGCGGGCGTCGTCAATGTTGGCACCAACACGACCTGGCTCGGCAGCCACCTGGCCATGTCCAATCTCTACGCCTACGGCCGGCTCGCCTGGGACCCGTCGTCCTCGTCCGAGGGCATGCTTACGGAGTGGATCAAGATGACCTTTAGCGATGACAAGAAGGTCATCGACGTCATCACCAAGATGTCGATGGCCTCGTGGCCCGCCTACGAGAACTACACAGGCAATCTCGGCATCCAGACCCTCACCGACATCCTGCTGGGCCACTACGGCCCGAACCCGGCCTCGCAAGACGGCAACCCGTGGGGCCAGTGGACGCGCGCCGACGCCGACACCATCGGCATGGACCGCACGGTCTGGAACGGCACGGGCTTCGCGGGCCAGTACCCCCCCGAAATCGCCGCCATGTACGAGACGATCGAGACCACCCCCGACAACCTCCTCCTCTGGTTCCACCACGTGCCCTACACCCAAGTCCTCAAGTCGGGCAAGACGGTGATCCAGCACTTTTACGACGCGCACTACGACGGCAGCGCCGTGGCGCAGACCTTCCCGCAGTTGTGGGAGACGCTCCGGGGCCGCGTCGACGACGAGCGCTTCGACCACGTGCTGTACCGCCTCGTGTACCAGGCCGGCCACTCGCTGGTGTGGCGCGACAGCATCAACGAGTTCTACTTCAACAAGTCGGGCATCGCCGACGCCAAGGGCCGCGTCGGCAACCACCCGTACCGCATCGAGGCTGAGGCCATGAAGCTGGTCGGCTACGAGCCCTACGTCGTGTCGCCGTTCGAGGCGGCCAGCGGGTTCAAGGCGATCGTCACCAAGGATAACTCGACCCGGGCGACGGCTAGTGTCAAGCTGCTTGATGTCAAGTCGGGCAAGTACGATGTCGCGGTCAACTATTATGATATGGCACTCGGCAACTCGACGTGGGAGCTGTACATCGGGTCTGACCAGGTTGGCAAGTGGAAGGGCGATCTGGAGTACAACCTGGGTCGCGCGCCGTCGCCGTATGTGGATGGCCACACGGCGTCGCGGATTACCTTCAAGGGGCTCAAGATCAAGAAGGGGGACACGCTCAAGATTGTGGGCACGCCCGATGGACTGGAGCCGGCGCCGCTAGATTACGTGTCGATTCTGCCGGAGGGCATTGTTGACTAATGGGGGGTAAGGGGGGAGGAATGCAGACTTCTAATTACATGTAATCATATTGTTTGAACCTGTAAGACAACAGGCCACTTTCTGAGTGACAATGTGCTGAATGATTCCCTTGTGATGGATGTCCTGCCTACTAAGCAACATCTGCCAGATTCCCGTCATGGTGTCTTGCGTAATGAGCAGTGAGAGAGCGTCATTGCATGTGATGGACGTGTACATGTACCGCCGCCCGCGACCTGATGGCTCATCAAGGACCCCGGGGCGGGATTTGGCCAGCTTAATGGGTTTGGCTGATGTCGATGGAAACAAGAATCTGATAATTAGAGTAGTAGTTACAGTGGCTATCTATTCATGATTCATCCAAGTCATGACATCAGACCACATGCATGCCATAGGTGGAATGCTTCCATATGTGGCCGAAGGCTTCACCCGACGACAAGACAACCCCTTCCCGGACAATGAAGAACTTGTACAGGGTATCATCGAAGAGAGTATCAAGGAACACTACCCCTCAACCCCGACCTCCCTCTGGCCCCCCTTAAACACCAAGCCACTAAACTTCCTCCTTAATCCTATCCTCTGCAGCAGCGTCCCCTTGGCTCCCTTCCCCACCGGACTGCCATCCGCATCCGACTGAAACCCCGGCGACATCAGCGACACAGGCAACGCACACGGGGGTACGCCACTCAGGTTCAGTGGCGCAGGAACCGGCCGCTGCTGCTGCTGCTGCTGCCCACCACCCTGTACCAACCCCAATCCCACCCCCTGACTTTGCCCCTGCCCCTGCCCCTGCCCCTGACCTTGCTGTTGAGGCGGCATCTTCTGCAGCGTATTCCTCCCCCCCTTCCCAAAACTCCCATTCATATTCCCACCCCCACCTCTAACAGAGGAAGACGACACGGAACCCACCGATCTAACAGTCTCCCAACTCCTTTGCGGCTGGTGTCCATGTCCGCTCAGGTACCCGCTGTCGACCGACTCCCTGCCCATCCCTGGCGGTATACCAGATGCGGCTGCAGCAGCCAAAGGCAGGCTCGTCTCGGACATGGACGACATATGCGCCAGCACGTCTGTGGCTGGACCCCTCGGCGCCATGGTAGGCATGGGTATGTGCTCGCGCGCGGCAACCCACTTGCGGCCCTCGGCGACTTGGTCTTCGAAGCGGCGGGAGCGGGTTGTGGTGGTGCTCCGGATGGAGGCGGTCTCTCCGCCGTCGTTTCTGGATGAGGAGTAGGGGTTTTGGGGTGGGAGTGGGAGTGGGGCCAGCGGGGAGATGTCGACGTGTCGGAGGGATCTGGCGCGGTTTTTCGGCAGCGGGCTCGTGTTGATCTCCGTTTCGGGCGGGGTCGCGGTCGGGGCCGAGTAGGCGTCGCGCTGGTAGTGGTCGCGGTTCTTGGGGATTTGGAGAGAGTTGAGGTGCGGGCGGGAGTTGGAGCGCCTGTGGAAGGTTGTGGTGACGGTTTGGGGTGGGTGCGGTTCGGGGGATGTGGTGGTAGAGCTGTGGGTTTCAGAGGTGGCTGTCTCGCGTGCCGTGCTGGGGTTCTCGACGTGCTCGTCGATCCGCCGCATCGTGGTGTCTACACTCCGGTCGCGGATGGAGCGTGCCCCTGCCCTGCGGCCCCGGCGGCCGGGGGTGCTGAAAGGGAGCTCCGGGTTCTGGTCTGGAGAGCTGTCGCTGGCGGGTGAGAGGGCGCTTCTTGGTGCAGGGAGAGGCTCCTGTTGGCCTTCGTTGCCCGGCCCCAACCCGCTCTCGCTCCTGCTTCGATGGACACTGCCACGGCGGTGCATGTCCGGGCTGGATGGCAATCCAACGACGCCGATGGCGCGCGGGATGTCCAGTGAGTTCTTTGGGCGGGACTGCCGATGGCCGGCTCGGGGATCCTCCGATTCCACATCAAAGTCTGTCTTGAGGGGCAGCGAAACTTCACTCCGGCCATGCCGCATGAACAAGGGCAGAGGAGGAGGGAGTGCAATGTCGGCCGATATGGATCGCGAGTGGGAGGGTGCCTGCGCCGTCCGACTCCTTCGCCTTTCCATGGCCTCGGGCTCGCGGTCGTCCATCCTTGTCACCCGTTCAGCTGCCCTGGGGCGAGCCGAGAAAGAGCTTGATGATTCGGAGTCGGACGATTCCAGGGCTATCTCGCGTCTTGACCTCTGTTTGCGGACTGGTCTGCGCACCGGTTGCTCGACCTCCCTGTCAGAACCGCCCCTCTTGGGTGTCCTGCCTCTGGCGGCTGCGGCCCGGCGGGTGGTGCTACGCGCTCGTGCTCTCTCGGCCTCATCGTCCAGGGGCGTCGAATTGGCCGAGTCGAGAACAAATTGCTGGACGGCAATGGGCCCGTGGAGGGGGCACGAGAGGACGTTGGCGGACAGCTTCCTGAGCTGTTCAACCTTGTGCGAGGCGTCGAGGGAACAATACCTGCCCTTCTCGACGGCGATGCTGCACTTGACCCATTGGATGTAGTAGTGCTGCGGGCCATCCTCGCAGCCCGTGTATGGCGTGTAGTCGTAGGTGCACATTGTGGGCGCAATGGCGAGGTTGTGAAGGGAAAGGCCCTTCCGTCAAAGATGCTGACGATCAGGGTGAGGTGTGGTCATGACATGCTGGGGGATCGACAAGGGTCTTGCCCGCGTGGCGGGTGTAAGCGACCCTTATACCGGAGGCTGGTCGGCAAGCTTCTGCCGGAGTTCCAGCCAGCGCCATCATTTGAGCGGTGAGAACTGAGGATGGACCCCGGATCACGTTACTATCAGGCCTTAGTCCGGCTTGGCTGTGATAGTGGTGCTGAGTGCTCTCGTCGCCGTCAACGCTTGGTGGAAGGATCGTGACTTGCAGGGTCCCCCGCACATGGCCCGGCGGTCGAGGGGGAGGTAAAAATAGCACCTTTTTAGCACATCACCCAGAAGAACGACGCCATTGGCGCTCGTGGCTGGCATGGCGAGCTTGGCAGGCGTCGATTGGCCTGAATCGGGTCCTCGCTCCGATCTGCTTGGGGGGTCGACCGCTGAAATCGACCCAGATTGGCTTGGCGTATGCAGTGCAACGGCAGCAGGGACGTGCAGGTCGGCGCTTAAAAGCTGCCAGTGTGATGTGACGGGAAGCGAGACCGTCAACGGCTGGGACTTTGTTGGACAAGAAAGGGAAGACGTCCCCCAAGAGTTCTTGTGTGAACGAGCAACGAATCGGTCGCCGGGAAATATCGATAGTTCCTCTAACAATAGCGATGGAAGTTCCGAATTCGTTTCCCAAGAGATTAAGCAGAGGCTAGTTGAGCAAGGGCAGAAGACGGCCGTATTCCCTTGTCTTTGCCTGGCATGGGGGGTTCAGGCTCTTGTGTGATCACGCTCCGAGCAAGCCGGGCTTGGTCCGCCCAAGTGTTGCCGAGGAGGTTGGGGGGAGCGAGAGAGTCAAAAGAAGCGAGAATGCCGCCAAAAACAGAACTCGGATGTGTTTACCATTTTGGGCACCACGTGCTTGTCTCCCACTCGGTTTGTGATTCTGCCCTTCAGGGGAAGTTGGAAGTTTGTGCCTCGCAGTTAGGCGCCCAAGAAACGAATATGCCTCCACGTCGTCCAAGAACATTAATGGAAGGACACGGCCATGTGGCAGCGGCACCGTTGGTGATACAAACCAGCTAGCTGGGTCTCGACTCCTTGTCGCGCGCTTCGGCACTTAGACATCTAGACCACCTCACCGGCCAGGACCTGCATGCTGCGCCTGTGCCCCTGGAGGAGGACCAAATGCCCCATTGCCGCTTGCAGACTTGCTGTGCCTCTTTCCAGCCTGGAGTATTCCCGAGCAACAACCAACAACCAACTTGGGCGCCCGAATATGCCAGGCACCAGACTGCCTGCAGGTGTGTCCCCCAGTGGTGCCCGAGCCGCTCTGCGCAGTGGAAGTTCCTGCATTAGTCTTCGTTGACAGCCTGGCCTGCTCAGCCACCGCGCTTCAACGCAACCGCTGCCCTGACCGTGCCGTCCACATCTGATTCGCGTGACCCTATCCGCGCGTTTACCAGTATCTGCAGCCCGTCCGGTCAGTTATCCATTCAAAAGATGCGAAGAAAAGGTCGGCGGACGAATAGCATTTGAGATGGGGTCTCTGAGATACCCCGTCCTGGCTGGAATTTTGGGTGGAGAGTGGAGGTGGGCGAGGGGCGAACGTGAGCATGAATAAAGATGTCGACATTGGCGAGGGTTCTTTGAGCATCACCAAAAGCTGTAAGCCAGCCTCAGTATCACGAACAGAAGGTGCTTGAACAAAAGGCATAAACAATCATCTGTCTTCATATTTACCAAAACACCTCTTGTGCGCCATGCTCCAGTATTCCAACTGCATGACAACCGAGACTACCCAAAGAACAGCCCCCCCAACTCCTCGTAGGTTTGTCCATCCTTTCCAGATATCATACACCCGTAACCCATCACACATTATTCCCCCCCCCCCCACCCCCACCAACAGTCCTGACACCATCCCCCCTATCAACTGACATAATACCTCCCCTGCGACCGACTCCTGGACCGCCTCCCCTCGGCAGGCGCATAAGCGTACGTCGCCGACGGCCGTCTCGGCACCCCAACAGCAGCATACTTCTCCTCCAACACTACAGGCCTGGGCGTGGACGATCTGCGTCTACTATGACTCCGCCGCGCAGAATGGTGGTGTCCATGATGGCGGTGGTGATGATACCCGCCGCCGCCATACGAAGCCGACCGCGACCTGGACCGCGACCCGCGAGGGGGCGGCGCCGTGTCGTCGTACCACCCCTGGCGGCTGGCGTCGGGCTGTTTGGGCTGCGTGCACGCGCGGATGATCCACCAGATCAGGAGTATGCCGACGATGGTGCCGATGACGATGCCGGCGATGGCGCCGCCGTCGAGGCCTGAGTTGGAGGTTGAGCCGCCGCCGCCGTTGTCGACGACTACCGTGGTGGTCGGTTGTTGGCGGGCGAGCAGGCGGAAGACGGCCTCGGGGAGGGTTGGGGTTGGTGCCATGTTGATGGCGTTGCTGGGGTTGTGTCCCGGGGCCGCTCTCGGTGTAAAAATGGGGCGATAGACGGACACACACTTGGCAGGTGGTGGTGACGAGGTGTAGGGGAAGTCTTGTCGATCCCTGACCCGGTGGTGGCAAGCCGTTGGCCAAAGAGCTTTCAGAAAACACAATCTGATATCATGGGGGTGAAGGACGGCGAGAATGACCAGCTTGTGAGACAGCGAGAAGTTCAGATATAGGGCAAGAAGTTTGCACCCTGTCGACCGCAAGGCCAGTCGAGAATGAAGCGGCACGTCATCGCAGTGACTGCCAGTGTGTTTGCCATATTTCTTGGAATTGCCAGAAACCCCTCGATACGACACTGGCTGAAGTCAAGATGGCTGGAATCCAGCTGTATTGGGCCTGCAGCGGTACAGCCTGTTGATCATGACGCCAGTGAGGGGAATCCCATCATGTTTCTCAAGTGGGGGCCCGGGAGCTTGCCGCAGGCGTCGGCCCTGAGCCGGCACAAGTTGAAGGCGAACATCTGAGCCGCAATTGGGAGGGTTTTCGGGGGTGGTTGGTTGAGTCGAGCATCCAATGACAAACCGGTTCAAACTGAAAGTTTGTGGAGACTCTAAGCGATGACGTCACACAGGAACCGCCGTTCCCTGTGGTTCGTTCGAAGTCTCATCCCATGCACATTTGATGTTGTCAAGTTGACACTCGAAGCCGGAGCAGAAATGGTAATGTTTGCTGCGTTGAGGTACGACACATGGCAGAAGAATTTCAACGGGTTACCGGGCCCCAAAAGGGGTTAATAGGCAGACCTCTTGGTCACTTGCCACAGTCCACACATGCACATACAAGTGCAGTCACACTGGAGTGTCTCCGATTTACCTCTCATCACTGGTCAAGCTGACCCAAGCAGGTAATCTACCTACGAATCAAATATCAGACCAACTGTGAGAAACCCACTTGGCAGCTTGTGACGCAACATCCATGTCCACAGCCACAGCACAGCACAGGAGGCCTGTGGCCATGGCCGATGGATTTTGAGCAGTCCGACCTCCCTTGAAGTTTATCTACCCTGAACATTCAAGCAATACCCCTGAAGTTGCAGATCTTTCGACAAGAGACCATCTGTCAATCTCACAAACAAAAGAACAACATCGCGTATCATCACAATGTCCGATCGCCACGACAGACGACGCAGTCACTACGACAACCGCGATTACTACGATCATTACGATGACCGCGACCCCCCGGATTACTATGGCGACCGTGGTCACTACGACGACTACGAGCCCCGTCCTCGTCCCAAGCCCACCCGCCGGCCCTCTCTCGGCCGCCAAGTCCTCAACAAGCTCGAAAGCGCAATGGGCGGCCTTGGCCTCGACCACAACAAGACCAAACAGCACCGCTCCCGCTCGCGATCTCGCTCCCGTTCCTCCTCAAGAACAAGACGACATCACTCCCGCGACCACTCCCGAGACCGCTCCCGAGACCGCTCCCGAGACCGCGCCGCAGCCCGTTACTACCCGCCCTCTTCCTCTCGCCGACACCACAGCGCCTCGCCCAAACCGCGCCTCCGCTCCCGCGGCCGCTCTCACACCGCGGACAGCAGCAGCAGCTACCACCCCCGTGCGTCATCACGAAGCCGCAGCCGCTGGGAGAGGGGCCTGAAAGCCGCCATGGAAGCGGGCGCCGCCGAGGCGTTCCGGCTGCGCAAGGAGCCCGGGCCGTGGACGGGGGCCAAGGGCGGGCGGATTGCCACGGCGGCTATTAGTGCCGGTGTCATTGGGGGCGCGGCTGAGGGGAGGAAGGAGGAGGGCCATAGTAGCGGGAAGCTGGGGTCGCTTGGGTCGGCGGTGGGGGGGATGGTGGTGAATCGGTTGGTTAATGGGCCGAGGAAGGAGGTTAGGAGGTGATTGGGTTTGGGGCCGGGGTTGGGTTCAATAAATACAGCAACACATCCATGGCATGGCATATTCGAGACTGGGCACATCATGTGTTCACGGTGTGATTGATGGTTGAAACACAGTTATAGAATATTCTTTGGTATTATTGGATGGTGCTACGAGACTGGCTGGACTTGAAAACTCAGCTTAATACAATCTTGAGTTTTGACCCCCCTCTCTAATTACTTGTCGTCTTTTCTCGTAACACATGCCTTACCGTATGCCTCAAGGAGGTACCTTAACTACGCCCCAGATATCGGTTCCAATCAGGACGCCCGAGGATTTCGAAAATATCCTACCGGCTCACGCCTGCTTCCCACTCGCCCGCCAATAGGAGGTGAGCCGGGTGATCCGGAAGGTCCTCGAGCTGAGGGTCTCAACACCAAGTTTATGACAAGCATTTCACCCTCATTTTCAGCTCGCCCACCACCTCCAAACAGGGGCACGGACTTCCAGCTCTTGGTACGCAGCGGTAGCACCTGACAATGCATCAGGCTGGGGATCCAATACATCAGACTGCGCGTTTTGCGACGATGGCCGAGCAGGTGTCCAATAATCTCTTTCAGTGCCGGATTGGGTCTCCTGCAGCAGTGCGGCAACGCGCAGATAACTACCTGATGGAGAAAGTGCCATTTCAGCTGCAATCTTGCTGCATCTTGGACTGGACGAATCCAATGGCGACCCTGGCTACGCGCCCCCGGCCGCAAGCAACCACCCACAACACCCAAACTCGAAGAAGCCGAAATACGGACATGACGCGAAGTCCCTTTTCTTTTCCAGCCTTCTCCCTTGTCGTACGCAACTCCTGAACATGGACAACGCCGCTCGACCTGCGGAAATGGCATCTCCACCACAGCCGCCCTCGCCGGCCGGACAGGAGAGTGACGCGCCACGGCCAGCAGAGACGCCGGCTCAAGTTCCGAACACCATGAACGCCGATTTGAACACGGAAAACACCCCTCACGGCAACCCCGTAATGGAGTCCTCCACGGAACCCTTGGCTGAGCAGGCCGAGCTAGAGGAGTCCGGGATGCCAGAGGAGCCAGAGAAACAGCAGAATCCAGAGGAGGCAAAGGAGCCAAAGAAACAACAGGAACAAAATAAGCAAGAGAAGAAGGAGAAGCAAGAGAAGGCGACAGAACCCGAGGAGCCAAAGAAGTCGGAGAAGCCAGAGGGACCAGAGGAACCAGAGGAACCAGAGAAACCAGAGAAACCAGAGAAACCAGAGGAACCAGAGAAACCAGAGAAGGAAGAGAAGCCAGAGACGCCAGAGAAACCAGATCCCGGCCTGTCCCCCGCACAAGAAGCCAACACTCGAGATCAGACTGCTGCAGCTGGTGCATCGCAGGATCCTCAGCCGCCGGTGCCCGCCCCTGACATCCCAAATCAGACTGCCATTGAACGGTGGAGACGCCATATCAGGGACAAGATCGCGTTTCCGCGGCCAAGACCGCCGGCAGCTGCTGCACCTGCTGCTTTGCAGGAGCCCGATGCGACAGAGGCAGGCAGCAGCAAAGCAACCGATGGCCAGGGGGAAGCAACGACAGTCGAGGCAGACAAGGCCGAAGCGGCGAAGCTTGAGGCCAAGCTGCCCGAGCTCCCTGCTCTGGTAGACTTGTCCAAGTTGCCCTTGCCTGTGCTGCCCAGCATGGACATCATTGCTGTCCACGACCTCGGCCAGTCGCTGACGACGGCATGGGCCTATACTCCGGAGAAGGCTTTCGCAAAACGACCGGGTGCTCCAGCTAGACAGCTACACGTGCCGGTGATCCCAGTTTCTGGACTCGCCAACTCAAGCCAGCCACTTCCCCCGGCGCAGCCGACCGATTGGAAAGCTGCATTGAAGACCTTGGGTGAAGCCAAGGGCCGCGACATTCCCGGTTGGACGGCTGAGGTCAAGCATCATGATGGGTCTGCCAAGACTCGGAATCCAGAGGTCCATGAACAAGCTGCTGTGTCATCTGTCCCGGGAGCGGATGTGGGAAGGGCTAAGCCTCTCGACGGGGAGCTCGATGTTGCCTCGATGGACAAGGACAAGGGCAAAGGGAGAGCTGATGGTGAACCGACTACTCCTACGCTCGGTATCGGTGCCTTGGAGGAGGGAGAAAGGGGGGGCCAGCCGCCAACTCAGCAACAACGGCAACCGCCCACGACGGACGTGATGGAAGAGAAGAAGCCTCATGATGAGGGCGGCACAGCTCGCGCATCTCGTCAATCGGATCGCCCGTCATCTAACACGGGGTCAAAGCAGCCGTCAGAAAAGGGTAAAGGGCCGAAAGCCGGCAATTGGCTGACGGACCCGACAATGCTCGCTGGCGACCTTGATCGGGCACGAGTCCTGGCCTTCTCGTACAAATCTCTCGACCCAACGCAGCCACCTCAGCCAACTGACAACCCTCCCAAGAAGGTCGACTACGACAAGTATCTCAAGGAGATGGCCGAAGCGATGCTCTCAAACCTCAAGGCAGAGAGAGCCGACCATCTCTCCCAGACCCCTTTGGTGTTCATTGGCACTGGTTTTGGATGCCTCATCATCCAGAAGTTGATCTCCCTGATTGCCGAGAGCGAGGGATCCCCCGTGCTAAACATGATCGCCGCACTACACTTCTTCGATGCTCCAAGCAATATTCTCCCCGAGGCGGATATGGAAACATCAAACGTCATTCTTCCGCCACCGGCAAACTCGAGCCGTGCTGCTCGGGTCAAGGCCATCCTGGAGTCGAAATCAGTCGATGCCTGGGGTCTTTGGTCGAAATTCAAGGATAGCATCAAACAATGGGAACTGCCAACTGTTTGGTACTACACACCGGCCAAGGTTCCCAGTCGGACGGTTTGTGCCGCTTGCCTGTACCTCGCCCCCGTTACGATAGGTGCTGACCAAAGGCTCAGGTTGTATTGCCATACGCAGCCGGCGTCGACTTCGTGATCCTGGAGCCGCTTCCGACTAAGCCTCCTGCTCCTCCCCCTCCTACTACTGCTACTAGTCGGCAACCGTCGAGATTCAGAGGTCCACGGGACCCCAACTACCGCGCCTTTGTGGACCAGACCAAACAGTGCCTCGTTCTGAAAGCTTCGACCAACAAAGGGCTTGAGGGACTCCTCGTCCAGTTTATTGCCTCCGGCTACAGGCTCGATGTCACGGACCATAGGCAGCGCTGCCCCCTCCATCTAGCAGCGGAATGCGTTAATGACGCGGCCTTGAGCCGGCTTGTGAGTGCGCGACCCGATCTCGTGGTCGAACGGGATGATTATGGCTCGACCCCGCTTCATGCGGTCGTCATGAAGGCTGTCAATGCCAACCCGCAGGAGAAAGATAGGGCCCCTTTCCGGGCCATGATCGAAAAGTTGCTCTACGCATTGGCCGAGAACCAGCACGAGGACAATCTCGAGGACTTCTCGGGCAGGTCTCCGTGGGAGTACGCCAGAGAGGTCAAATACGGGTGGATCCGGGACTTGAGGGAATTTGCGGTCCTAGTCAATGGAGCACGAGCAGCACGACCCGAGACGATCGGGGACCTGATGATACTGCCAACTCCAATCGAGGCCGAAGCCTGCAGAAAGTCGGTCGCTACCGTCGCCCAACTTTACATTGCAACGGACGGCAGCAAGGATTACCTGGAGCTCCAAAGACCCGACGTCTATACAGCCATCTATGATCAGCAATACGGGGTCGAAAAATGGTGGGACCGGAATCTTGGGAACGACGGAGACAAGCGAGCCACATGCCGCTGGATTCATCTCCCCGCCAACAATGTGAGTGTCTGGACTGCCGCTCAGCTCTATCACAAACCATCCGGCCAGGTCCGCTAACGGTATCGTCCAGGAACAATGGGTCCATGTCAGTGAAAGCTGCCAACGAGCATCCCGGATGGAGCCACGGAAACTGACCCAAGAACACGGTAGGATCTGTTTGTTCAGCAGCTACGGCGCATCGACAAGTCCACCGGCGCGCGGCGGCACCGAGGTCCGTTCAATCCCGTCAATGCAATGACAGTTCTCTGCTCTCGCGGTACCGGCGCTCATTACTCGTACTCCTTAGGATCGGCACCATTTGACCGGCACCTTGTTCCTGATGCTTTCCGGTACAAACAGGTACGCACGGTACCCAGGTCCAAAGACGGTTGGGTAGCGCGGCTGACAACCTTAGACCTACGAGCCCCGTGCTGACCAAACTGCCTTTCCCTCTCCTACGTACCCCTTTCCCTCCCCCTCATTCAGCGTCAAGTCGTCAGAGGTGCCTAGCACCAGCAGAAAAACGGTGACCGCCCTGTTTGTAAGTTGGTACAGCAACTTGACTTAAGCCTCGAAAGAATACTGGTAGCTAATATGGGCATTGATCCATCAAGATGCCCATCTTTGGATTCGAAAAGCACGAAAACCGCAAGAAGTTGACCGCAGCGATGAAAGAGCCCTCTTGCCCGGGCACGGATGAGACATCGCGCTTGATACGCGCTTACTTTGAGAATGACATCTTTCCACTGCACTGTCGCCGGACATTGGATCAGTTCACTTATCACATGCTGGAAGACACAGAGCGGCGCGATAACACTCAGGTCATGTTCAAATGGACCAAGCGAGACCAGGCCAACAAGGAGAGGGCTGCCCACCACCAGAACAATGTACAGCCATCATCAATACGTCGAAATTACGACAAAGGGAGTTACCCACTGCTCATGATTGACCAGCTCTGGATGTGGATCCTGGAAGACGATCAAACTGTCATCATGAGCCTCCCAAACACATGGGAGTCGAGTGAGAATTACAACCTTGTGCGGTACTTGATCCGGGAGAAGCTGAAGGACAACAACGACCGACCGCTAATCGAGGGCCCCATGGACCTTGCTAACGCCATCATCCAATGCAGCGTGGACTTTCTACACCGGCCAGGACCTCTCGGTGTTCGACTTTACGACTGTTTCCAGTCGAGCATCACCCTCATTGTAAGTGTGGAAGCGTTTTGACCTTCCCCCTTGTTGCCGGGTGCGCACTCACACACGCCTACAGGCCGAGAAGCAAGCTATACAGTTCCACAAATTCAAGTCGCTGGTCAAGCAGCTGAGCAAGAATGATATCGACCAACAAACCAGGAACAAGCTGACGAACTCGCTTTTCCGACTCAAAACCGAGACACGCCTCCTAGAAGAGATCATGGACATACAGGACGAGCTCAAGACCATCCAAGGGGTCTTGGACAAGCAGAGGGATGTGCTCTACAAGTTCCTCAATCTTCCCGCAAATGACGCGGATAAAGACAGGGCAGACGACGGGAGTGATATCATCGACACCCCGGAGTCATCGCAATACGATTCCCCCACACTCGAAGATGTGGACTCTTTCGAGTCACCTCACGCTCACACGGAGAAAAAGCCCCTTCCGTCGGCTCTCTACAGAGATGGAGCCCGGCCGAGGGTCAAACGCAATGTCCAGTTCATCGATGAACGAGTTTCGTATCACAAGTTCAAGTCCTGGAAGCAGGCGAGGGCGAATCTGGATCTTGTTCGGTCCAACATTAACGCCATCAGAGAGATGACCCAGTACGCCGGGAAAGTTCAGCGGGAGGTGAGCTTTTGTTTTACCGCATCCTTTGTTTATCGTCGAATCCTTGGCTAACGAGGCTAGATCAACGGCCTTCTCAGCCATCGGCAGAAGCAAGCCAACGCATGGGAGGCAAGGTTCGCCCGCGAGGGCTCGGAACACACGCAGCGTCAGAGCAATGTAAGACCACGCGGTACCCCCGAGCGACATTCCGGCTTAATGGAGACTGACAAGCAATGCCCTCCTGCAGATCACGCTGGTCTTTACCATTGTCACCGTCTTCTTTGTAAGTACACTCTTCAGGAGTCCCCTTACAGTGGCCAACACAATGCTGACCGCGTAATAGCTCCCCCTTTCGTTCATGTCAAGCGTGTTTGCCATTCAAATCGATGCCTTCCCACATGACCCCGAGACCGGCGAGGTGAACTGGCCAGTGGGAGAAGCCATGGGTCTCATCTGTGAGTGGAATCCTTTCCCCTCCCCGCCGTCCGCTCGCAACTAACATTTAATACCCCTGAAGTCGGAATCGCCCTTGGCATGATCCTCCTCATAGCCTTCGTCGGATTCTACGTCAACCGAATATCCCGCTTCTTCACCGAGCATTTCGGCCGCGCCTCCCTTCCCCGGGTAGTACCGCCCGACGCCGGCCATCCTCACGAACCGGACTCCGACTCGGATTCAGATGACTCCGACACCATGGCGCGCCCCCGCACACGCCGCCGGCGCCCTGACCCTGAATCGACCGAACCATCTCGACCACCACGGGACAAAATCCGCATCTCATCGGAAGCCAACACCGTGGACACCTTGGACCTCCTCTTTTCACGAAACCCCGAATACGCCCCGCTCTTCGGCCGCTGGCATTTCCACGAAAGGATCCCGTTGGTCAGGGCGCTGTGGGAGTATCACTTGTACTACTCGGCTCCGAAGCAGAAGCGTGGAGGAGGAGGGGGGTCCCGACCGTCAACAAGTACGAGCACCTCCTCCTCTCATGACGGGAGAGAGGGCGGCGGGAGGCCTAGGGTTGCGAGATGGGCGGCGGCGTCTAGCTGGGGAGGAGAAAGTGGCGATTTCGAGAGTGACAAGATCGAGCGGGACTATGCACTCCATCGGGCGCGGATGCTGGTGGGGAGGTTGGTGGGGGATAGGATTCTGCGGCCGATGGGGAGGCTGGTGCCGGCTCGGTGGAGGGGGAAGAGTCGAAAGGAAGATGGGGGTGACGAGGAGGAGGGTTATCAGTCCAGTGTGGATGGCGGCGGTGATGGTGATAGTGATATTGTGGTGGTAGAGGGGTACACCATCCGGCCGAGCATGCATCGCAGCTCTGGCTCGGGCACCATGGACAGCTGGGAGGTGCCTGCCGGCGGACACAGGAGCGACAGAGGAGGGGAAGCACCGGTTTCGTCGCTGGGTTCGTGTCCAGGCAGTGGCGCGAAACTGTCGGCAGTTTCGGGGCACGTCGCCACGCGCCTACGGTTACTACAACTAGTTCGGGTAGCAGTGGGGGAAGCTTCGGGACGAGCGTTGGCGTTGCTTTTGCTTCGGACGATGATTCGGCTGCAAGTGGACGGGGGGATGGCGATGGGGAAAAGGGGCGGGCTCGAGGCAAGAAAGGGGTTGGATTCGTGTTGCCGTGGAGAAGGAAGGTCAAGGTAGACGATCTGGAGAGTAATAGGCAGTCTGAGGAGTAATTGAGCCGCTGAGGGAGTCAGTCCGTCTCAGATTCATCGTTCACAGCAACTCCAACCTCATGGATATGGTTGATTGAGCAAAGCGCCCCAAAGTTTCCAACCAACGTACATGTAAGCACTCACAGTCACCATCCGTTGACAGGCTGGTTCTGTCGCTTGTACAGGCTTCTCCTGAACCCCAGAGCGAGTTGATGTTTGTCCACGGCCGCAGCGGCACATTTCACGGTACTTGGCCCTGGCAGCGCAACCAGGATAATTTCGAGGCTGTCTGGCTGGTCCAAGATGGTGCAAATTCGATTTACACCTACGTGAGCTGCATCCCAGCCGCCTTCCAGTCCGCCTCCCTATGTATTCAATAACTGCCTAGTTAGGACTACATTTCAGCTTTTGTTTGTTTTTTAGTACCGAACTCAGCCTTCTTAACATCTGACCCAAAATTGAAAGAAAAGAGACCAAAAGAAAAAAAGGAATTGGAGATTGGGTAAAGAAAGAATAAAGAAAAGGAAAAGAAATAAAATATAAAGACAAGTAGAAAACGGAAAGATACATCTTGATTCTTTTCTCCTCCTCCGGTCAGCTGCCAACGAACAAACGCGGGGGGTTGTATTCTATGTACCGGCAAGGTAGCCTCCCGGGAATACCGCGGAATCGCATGTATGTAGGGCCCTGTGGCGAACCTAAGGTGTTTCCGGGGAAGGGGGCGGCGGTGGTTGCGTCATAGCCACCACTTCAGATCCCGCGTGTAAGTCGGGAACACCGCCTGACTACTGACATGGCGAATCAGTCTTTCGAGGTGAATGCGTTCGACGGCAGAGCCGTCCCAAGTCCGGTTTCTTCAAGACGGGATGACGTTGAGTGATATCATCCTACGGACAGCAGCTTTTCAAGGTGCCCTTCTTCACGTATATATCAAGGAGACCAGACCATCACCAGTCTCGGTATCTCCTCCCTATCAACACCCACACCGATAACTCACCCAACAAGGAACACAACAAAGAACACCACACAAAATGTACAATAACAACCCCACCCACGAACGCGGCCTCCGCAACCCCAACCACCCAGGCACCACCACCACCACCGCCCCTAACACGAACATGCCCCAACCCCAAACCGGCCTCACCTACGGCCAATCCCCCGCCTCGGGCCCCGCCCCCACAACAGCAGGCCACCACAAGCACGACCTCCTCAACAAACTCGACCCGCGCATCGACAGCACGCACGACAGACAGCCCATGTCGCAAACTGGCGGCGGCTCTTCGATCCCCGAAGGCACCTACGGCCCGCACACTTCCAAACTAGCCAACGCGCTCGACCCGCGCGTCGACTCAGACCTCGACAGCGCCCGCGCCGGCGCCGGGATGGGGCCTGGCGGTGGGCTTGGCGGGACCCAAGCGGCGGGTGTTCCTGGTGCAGTTCCTGGCGCGGGGATGGGGGTGGGGGTGGGGGCCGGTCCCGGGATGGGTGGCACCCAAAGGGGGTATGGAGGCGAAGCGCCAGAGGGGACGTACGGCCCGCACACGTCTCGCATGGCCAACGCGCTGGATCCGCGCGTGGATTCCGACCGGGACAGGCACGTCGGGCCAGGGGCGACGCACGCTCCTGGGGCGGTGATGGGCGGACACGGCGCGATGGGGACGACGTCAACGGCTACTGCTGGTGGTGGTGGCGGTGTTGGTGGTGCTGGAGCAGGTGTGGCGGCGCCGCATACCGCGGGACCGCACAAGTCCAATCTGTTGAATAAGCTTGACCCGAGGGTCGATAGTCAGACGGGGGCTTGGAAAGGTGGTTCGGGGACTAGGGCGGGTTACTGAGTATGGCAAGGATGGGGGCGAGGGCACTGAGGGGGTTTTGAGGTGGATATGATACCAGATTGTTATTTCTTCCGAGTGTGTATCTTGCTATTTGGCCTTGGGTTTCTCGCTATGGCTTTGGATTTGTGTTGCGTTGTAATATTAGCAAGGAGAGGGCAGGTTGAGAAGGAAGGAATGTCCGAGTCAAATATGATCACAACGTGCCCTATGCATAACGAGTGAGATGATCAGAAATGAGAACAATCAGAGAGGTATCGACCTAGCTACATAACCAGCCATCCCACGAAACATGGGGAAACCCCAGAACTCCCAATGACGAAAAGAAAAGGGGTACTGAAGTGTGCGATGGCCGTCTCTCAGCCAAACCAAGCCGCCCCCCCCATCCACCCAAAACCACATCCGGCACCCGCCTAGAACGCCTCCTTGACAACGTCATCCTTCCCCAGCTTGTACCGCCCGCTCGCCGGTGTCCCGATCCGCCCCGAGCCCCGGCGCCCGGCAATGCCAAAGTCTCCCGCAATGCTCTCCCGCGTCGGCCGCTTCAGGCGCGCGTGGTTGACCATGTTGACCTCGTGCGGCAGGGCGACAATGACGTTCTTGTCGGTACCAAACTTGAAGTCGTCCGCCTTGACGTCGTCCGTGTACCGCTTGATCAGGTACGGCGCCTTGCGCCCGTTCAGAACCTTATTAAGGCTCCACTCGATGATGTACGGGCCCGAGGCCGTGATGATGCTGGTCTCTTCGGCGCCCTCGCCCGTGTTGAACTTGGCGGGCGTGAAGTTGACACCCTTGCCGGTCTCGTAGGCGAACTGCGCGACGTGTTCGGGCGTCAGGGCGAGCCGGCGGGGCTGCGGCTTGTCGTCGGCGGCGAAGGCCTTCTCGAAGCCCAGCTTGCCCTCGTTCTTGCCAGACTTCTGCAGGGCGTCGATGAGCAGGAGGTACGTCCGGCATGTGGCGAGAACCCAGCGGCCGTCGGCTGAGACGTCGAGACCGATGATGGGCTCGCCGAGAGCAGGAATGTGCGTCTTGGCGTTGATGCCCAGACGGTCGAAGAGGCGCACATCGCCCTTGTTGGAGGCTACGGCGATGTATCCCTTCTCGGTTGTCGCAACAGCCGAGAAGTCGTTCTTGCTCGTGTACTGCTTCAGCTGGGCGTCGACGAGTTTGCTGCCAGAGAGACGAGGATCCACCCGGTAAAGGGCGTTTCTGCTGATACCGAGGAACGTCGGCTCGTGCGTCATCTGAGCAAACTTGTTCTCGGGCGCAAACGTCACGACGGGGATGTCTTCATGAACAGTCCACTCGTCGACAACCTTGCCGTACTCGAGATCCATTCGGTACAGCTTGTTCGGGTCCGAGTCTTTCTGCAGAATGAGGTTTCGGTCCTCGTTGTGAAGCATGACCTTCTTCGGCGAGAACAGCTCGCCCTTGGGTGTCTCGACCTTGGAGATGTTTGTGCTGAACTCGAGGTGATTGTTGGGGGTGTGCTTGAACACGCCAATCTTGGAGCCGCGGACAACGAACGACCGGTCGTGCTTGTAGCCGACGGCGAGCTGCTTGTTGACATCGCTGTCCTTGGGCTTGTAATCGACATCGTCCGCCTCCTCGTCGCTGTCGTAGTGCTCACTCTGCGCCCGGTCGTCCTCTTCCGGCTCCTCTTCAACAAGCTCCTCCTCTTCTTCTTCAGGCTGTTCCGAGTCCTCCATCGTCAAGTCGTTGAAGGCGTCTGCGACATAATCCCGCTCCTTGTCCTTGATCTTGGACCACTTCATCTCGTTCAGCTGTTCCCACAGAGCCTGCAATAGGCCCGCCTGAAACCGTTCCAGCGTGGCTTGGTCCTTGAACCGGAGAAGCCACGAGTAGGCGGAGCCATCGTCGGAGAACTGGTTGAAGATGAAGGACAGGAACTCAAAGTTGAAGACGGGGTTGATGTCCGCAATGACCGGGATACCCAGCCAATCCCGGTCCCCGCTCTTAACCTGAAGCCAGTACTGCCAGTCGCCGGTCTCTGTCACCGTCGCCGTCACGGACCCATCCTGTTGAATGAATGCGCCCGAGGGGAAGTCGAAGAAGTGGAGCTCGGCAACCTCGGCAGCC
Organism: Parachaetomium inaequale; assembly: GCA_033296685.1. NCBI lineage: Eukaryota > Fungi > Ascomycota > Sordariomycetes > Sordariales > Chaetomiaceae > Parachaetomium > Parachaetomium inaequale. The sequence continues at coordinate 93,027 of MU854408.1, read as the reverse complement.
AAAATCTCGCGCGCCTCCGGATGGGCTGACACCGCCGGAGGGTTCATATCCCTATCCTTCCCCCTCTTTGTCGGTGTCGTGTCCGGGTCGCGGACCTTCTCGCGCTTCACGCCAGTGTTGGCGGAGGGCTTGCCGAGAATCATCGAGTCGGAGGAGTCCATCGACCTCGCAATTGTCGGGCTGTGGAGTGGGCTCGCCTGCGGAATGGGCTGTTCGTCGAACTCGAACTGCTGTAGATCCTCCTCGGTGGCTGTGGTGTGCGGCTTCCGGTACTTGCGCTCGTACTGGCACTGCCTGGCGACCTGCTCGAAGAGCTCGACCTGTGCAGGCGAGATGGCCGGGTCGCAGACGAACTCGTAGACGTCGCCCGCGTCGCCGCTCAGGTCCCGCCAGGCCAGAACCCGCTCGCTTCCTTCCCGGTTCTCGACGCGGAAGTGGAGGGCCTCGTCGAGCAAGAACGTCTTCTCGTCCCGCTCCCCCGCAAGAATATCGGCGTCGGCCTCGGCATCCTCCCCCTCCTCTTCAGCCAGCAGCTCGGCCTCTCCCTCCTCGTAGACTCGCTGCACGACGAGCTGGTACTGGAAATCCTGGGCGGTGCGTCGGATTCGGGCGGATGCGTCCTTGAAGATGAGCTCGGAGTAGCCCTTGGGCGACAGCGGTCGCACGAGGTAAAGTTGTCCCTGTGGCAGCTCCATCATGGATTCCTGGTTGCTGGAGCCGAAGAGGAGCTTCCCGACTGGAGATGGTCAGTCAGTTTTACTTGAATTAGAAGACAGAGGCGGATCGATGTTTCACCCCGCGCAAGGCTCTCGGCGAGACATGCGAGGGCCCTGAAGCCGACGATAGTCGCTTGTGGAAGGTCTTTGTCGGGGAACTGAAGCGGGGCAGAACTCACCATTCCTGAGCACAAACATTGTGCTGGAGTGTTGTGAAAACGTGGAAATCGCAGTCGACGGCGCGCAAAATGGAGAAAGGAGTGTCAGAGACTGGTAGTCAGAAAAAGAAGAGGGCAGCTTTTGCCTGTCGCCTTCTTGGCTCACTGCGACAGCTCAGCGTAGGCAGGATCTTGGCTTTGTGCGACCGACAGTGAAAGCTGCGTCATAACAATCACGCCCCTAAAAAGTGTCAGGGCAACTGAATGGAGGGGAAGGTGGGTGTGGCAGTGCAAGCAGCCAATCGCCACAGCTTGGCAGTGGGGGCAGACGCCACGCAGGTGTTGCTGTTCGCGCATTGGTTCATTTCACATCACATGGACTTTCACAGGCAGAACATCCATCTTCGCCTTCGATGGCTTAAGTTCCATGGTTGGTTGGTCCAAGTTCCATATTCTTGCAACGCATGCTAACATCAAAGAACGCTAAAGCCGGCACTGTCTCACTGTCCCATCATTCACAGATCAACCCGGTCGCCCAAAGGAAGCGACGCCCCATTCGCCTAAACCAGGATGCTCTGCTTGTCCTCCCACGCCAGGCCATCCCTGGACTTGGCCGTTGCACCGCTGCCTGTGCCCTGCATGTCGTCGACAATCAGGCGCGCCACATTCTTGCCCATCAGCGCGTTGGTCTCCATGGTCGAGATGAAGCCTTCCATGCCCGACGTGTAGTACACCCCTTCGCCGACGATGGGGTCCTGGAAGGTAACCCGCGGGTACGTCTTCGGGTACGAGTTGAAGACGTGAGGGGTATACCATGAGATGGGGCTGTTGCTGCCGGTGAAGGTCGAGGGGACGGTGCTACCTAACAGGCGACTGCAGGGACTCGGGTCAGCCAAGCTGTCAGACGACGGATGGGGGGCGCAAGGACGTACCTCAAAAACTCGGGAGTGACCGCCTCCGGGGAAAAGATCTTGTAGGCGTATTCCTGCTGCTGCGTCTGCGGGTTGGTGGCCTTGCCGAGGATGCTCAAGCTGAAGAAGCCCGCTGTGCCCGCCCCGTCGACCCCCGACGCCGCCGTGTCACCTTGCCCCAGAGTGGTGAGGACCAGGCCAGGCACCTTTGCCGACATGGGCAAGTCGAAGAACTGAGGGCTGAAGCGGGACGGCGACGTAAAGATGGTGACGTGCAGCTGCACGTAGGGGATCTCTTCGATGGGGGTCTGGAGGACACCCTCGCCGGCCGAGATGCCGCTGAACTGGTAGGGGTTGGCCATGATGATGTTGTCGAACGCGGCTGGGTGTGTGGCTGGGTTGCCGGGCGTGCTGCCAGCCGCTACTTGAAGCTTGTACGGCGGCCGACTGGACGAGCCACCCGAGGCCTTCTCGATCCCGACGACGCTGATGTTGAGAGCGATGGCGGCACCCGACCGCTGAGCCATCTCGTCGAAGATTTGCCAGTTGCCGCCCTGGACGGCGATCGTGCCTTCAGCGCCCAAGGAAACCTGGGATGTTAGTCAAGGAGTATCGACGGGCGGACCGCGAACTTACCATGGTGGTGAGCCCGTGGAGGTGGGCAAGGTTAGAGGCGTAGTTCACACGAGTGCTGGCTTGGATGAGATCATGCGCATACCGCTCGCCGACCTGTGCTGTTAGCGGCGGACGGAGCTACTCCCTCGGAACACTTACATTATTCGCGCTGAGGTACTGCTCCCCAGTGACACCTGTCGCCTCAACCAACCCGAGATCTTGGGCGCGCTGGGTAAGGGACTGAAACGGGAAGAACTCTGGCTCGTAAATGCGGAGGAACTTGGTGATGGTGGCAGCCGTCAACTGCTGGGCCCGCTGCGGGGCCGTCATCCCGTACTGCAAGACAACTCTCAGGGTCTTCCACCAGGACGGTGAGCTCTGGTCAAGGGTGAAAACGAAGCGGTCCCCATCCCAGATGCCCATAAGGGGATCGGCAGCGGTATCAGGAGCCTTCGGAGAGAGACCGAATTCCGTCATGGCGTTGTACATGATCTGGTTGATCTGGACGAAGATGCTGCCGCCCTGCTCGAAGCGCTGCGCCGGGTCGTTGAACGGGTTGATCGTGCGCGTCCGGCCGCCGATGCGGTCAGTTTTTTCAAAGAGCGTGATATTGACATGGACGCCGGCCTGGGCGGCAAACTGCTGCAGAAAGTAGGCAGCCGATGACCCGGCGGCCCCGGCGCCTGTGCCAGTTAGCGGAAGCCCCTGAAAAAGGATGGCCACGGTGCTAACCGATGATGGCAATCTGCCGAGTTTCTTCGGGGGTCTCGGCTAGACCGAGCCCCAGGAGGGCGAGGGCAACGGCCGGGAACCTGAAGTTGAGCCTCATGATGGCGAAGATGAGGTTGGCGATGGAGTTGCGGAAGGGTCGGGATTACAGTATCCCAAGCTGGTAAACTCAGGATGGATGAACCATCTCTCCGGGAAGTAGCGACTGCTGACGAGGGGGGCTTATATCCCTCTACTGGCAGTCAGCACGAATATTGGCCCTGGCAATTCATCACATTCAGCGCAATTGACACTGGCAGCCAGTATTGACGGTGCGCATGGGCCACATCATGTCTGAGGTGTAAACGCAGTCACGTACAGAATGCAACAAGTGGTTGGTCGCATTTCACCAGACGCCTGCCGGAGACCCTGTGACGAAAGCGTGCCTCAATAGACGAATGGGGGCTTCAATAGGGAACTAGATCGATGTGCGTGTTTCCAGAAGGATGCGGGATCGCGCCTCTTATTCACATCCCGCTCCGTACTGGCGCCGTCTTTCGCGCACTGGCCGGGCCGAGCCTGCCCTGGCTTCCTGGCTGCCACCTCAGCTGGCCCGAGCTTCTTCTGGTGGGCCACCCCGGTCCCGCCCGCTGCCTGGCCCCTCATTCACCCACTGCACTGGCTGGCAAACCACAGTTCTTGGCGCCTGGAGGGAACACTGCGAAAAAAAGTTCGAGATCACCCAGAGCTCCAGCCCAACCCACCTCCGCAATCTCCCCATCCACGCCGTGTCCGACTTGTCGCTTGCCAAGTCACTGCCGCCATGTCCGCCGCACAACTCCTGAACCCAAAGGCCGAGTCGAGGGTACGCCGTGTCCGTGTTCGGGGCCGCCGACTGGGGTGCTAACTGCTGTGTTTACAGAGGCGGGGTGAAGCGCTACGGGTCAACATCAGCGCCGGCGAGGGTCTCCAGGATGTCCTCAAGTCGAACCTGGGCCCGCTGGGCACCATCAAGATGTTTGTTGGGTTCTCTGTGCAAGTAGTGGTTGGTTTGGCTGACTGAGGATGCAGGCTCGTCGACGGTGCTGGCCAGGTACGAATCGACGGGAAGACGGTGAACGACCTCGGCTCGCTGACGATGGCTCGCAGATCAAACTGACCAAGGATGGCAACGTCCTCCTCCGCGAGATGCAAATACAGAACCCTACTGCCGTCATGATCGCACGGGCGGCGACGGCGCAGGACGACATCTGCGGCGATGGCACAACATCGGTGGTGTTGCTGGTCGGTGAGCTGCTGAAGCAGGCGGATCGCTACATCCAGGAGGGCCTGCACCCGCGCATCATCACAGACGGCTTTGAGATTGCCAAGAACGAGGCGCTCAAGGTAGGTTGCGTTGCGGGGGGGGTATGGGAATATCTGCTGACTGGCGCAGTTCCTCGACCAGTTCAAGCTTCCCCGCGAAGTCGACCGCGAGCTGCTCCTCTCGGTCGCCAGGACCTCCCTCGCCACCAAGCTGAGCGCCAGCCTCGCCCAGAGCCTGACACCCGACATCGTCGACGCCGTCCTCGCCATCTACCAGGCCCCTGCGAAGCCCGACCTGCACATGGTCGAGATCATGAAGATGCAGCACCGCACCGCCTCCGACACGCAACTCATCCGCGGCCTCGCCCTCGACCACGGCGCCAGACACCCCGACATGCCCAAGCGCGTCGAGAACGCTTACATCCTGACTCTCAACGTCAGCTTAGAGTACGAGAAGTCCGAGATCAACTCGAGCTTCTTCTACTCCAGCGCCGAGCAGCGGGACAAGCTCGTCGAGAGTGAGCGCCGCTTTGTTGATGCCAAGCTGAAGAAGATTGTCGAGCTCAAGAAGGAGGTCTGCGGCAACGACGGCAAGAAGAACTTTGTCATCATCAACCAGAAGGGCATCGACCCGCTGTCTCTGGACGTGCTGGCCAAGAACGGCATCCTGGCGCTCAGGAGAGCCAAGCGGAGGAACATGGAGAGACTGCAGCTCGTCTGCGGCGGTATCGCGCAGAACAGCGTGGACGACATGACTCCCGATATTCTCGGCTGGGCCGGTCTCGTCCACGAGCAGCAGCTCGGCGAGGAGAAGTTCACCTTTGTCGAGGATGTCAAGGAGCCCAAGTCGGTGACTCTGTTGATCAAGGGCCCCAACCAGCACACCATCACCCAGGTCACGGATGCGGTCCGCGATGGCCTGCGGAGCGTCTACAACATGATTGTCGACAAGAGCGTGGTCCCCGGTGCCGGTGCCTTCCAGGTTGCGTGCGCTTCGCACCTGAAGAGCGATGCCTTTGCCAAGACGGTCAAGGGCAAGGCCAAGTGGGGTGTTGAGGCATTTGCGGATGCACTTCTCGTCATTCCCAAGACGCTTGCGGCCAACGCCGGTCTTGATATCCAGGATGCCCGTAAGTGTATATCTCGGTGGCTGTCGATCCCCCTGCTAACATGCTGTCTCTAGTTGCTGCTCTCCAGGACGAGCATCGCGACGGCAACGTCGTGGGTCTTGACTTGGCAACGGGCGAGCCCATGGACCCCACGCTCGAGGGTGTCTATGACTCTTTCCGTGTGCTGAGGAACTGCATTGCGTCCAGCGCCGGCATTGCCTCGAACCTCCTCCTCTGCGACGAGTTGTTGAAGGCACGGCAGATGGGGCGGTCAGGTGGGCCGGGTCCTGGCATGGATGGCCCGGAGGAGTAAAGGAATCTCGTCTACGTCTGTAAGATACCTGCTTAGATACAACGCATGACAATAGACGTGGTGTGAGCCAAACTCAACCTTGGATGTCAGCACGGTGAAATGTATGTTTGAGTCCCTGCAGTCAGTGCAGTGCCTCCCCTTATCGGTGGCCAAGAGGGACGGCGGGGCAACAGATTGGATTTACCCCGCCAAAATTTTGAGCAGAGCTGCGGGCTGCACTCTACTGCCCGAAAAATCCAACACACACCGAGATCAAGGCTGCTGCTATTCACAAAATGGCGCCGTACGATAGCGACTCTTCGGGCGGCGAGGAGGAAGATTTCACCGAGACCAACGTCCTCCTTGGATATGCCTCGGCCGATGCCAATGACGAAGAAATCAGCCGACTGGGAGGTCGCCCGGTACGTCTCGCTCGACCGATTCTGCTCTCTGCGGCTCCAATAGTTACTAACCTTGAATAACAGGACTGGTTAGACGCAGGCAAAGCGCCCTCGGCTTCTCTCGCCAAATGCAAGATCTGCAAGGACCTGATGGTCCTCCTTCTGCAGCTCAACGCCGAGCTCCCCGACCGGTTCCCGACCCACGAGCGGCGCCTCTACGTTCTCGCCTGCAAGAAGAAGAGCTGTCGGAGGAGGGAGGGCAGCATACGCGCCATTCGGGGCGTCCGAGTCTCAGCCGATGCCCCAACCACTAGCGCGGCGAAAGACACCCAACCCAAGAAGGAGACTGCACCCCCAAAGTCCGCCTCGCAAGGCCTAGGCGAAGCCCTCTTCGGCGTGAAGCCCTCCGCAGCACCCGGAACCGCCGCGCGCGCCAACCCCTTCGCGACCTCCTCCACCCCGTCCACAAACCCCTTCACCCCCAAACCATCTTCCCCAGCTCCCACCAACCCCTTCGCCAAGCAACAAACCACCCCCTCACCTCCCAAACCCGACCTCGACCAAGGCACAACAACCGCCCTCGACCACGCAACAACCACCCTCCCCAAAACCTTCGCCGAAACACTCTCCCTCAACAACCCCCAACCCCTCCCTACCCCCCCTCCCGAACCCTGGCCCGAACCCACCGCCCAACCAACCCCCTACCCCGTCCGCTGGCTCTCCGACGCCGAGTACGAGACCCTCGACCCCATCACCCTCCCGGCCGTGCCCACGGGCCCGACAGCGATGGAACTCGACTCCGGCGAAGGCCCCTCAGGCAGTGGAGGAGGAGGAAAAGAAGACAAGGAAGTCTTCGAATCGAGCATGGACGCCGTGTTCCAAAAGTTTGCGGATAGGGTGGGGCAGAACCCGGAGCAGTGTATCCGGTATGAGTTTGCGGGGCAGCCGTTGCTGTATTCCAAGGGGGATGCGGTGGGCAAGATGTTGCATGTTGGTGGGGAGAAGGAGAAGGTCGGGGTGAGTAAGGGGTTCCCGAGGTGTGGGAACTGTGGGGGTGGGAGGGTGTTTGAGGTGCAGTTGACGCCGCAGGCGATTCAGGAGTTGGAGTGCGAGGAGGATGGGTTGGATGGCATGGATTGGGGGACTGTGATCGTTGGGGTTTGTGAGAGGGATTGTCAGGAGCGTGGGGTTGGGGTGGGGGAGGCTGGGTATTTGGAGGAGTGGGCTGGGGTGCAGTGGGAGGAGTTGACGATGAAGAGGTAGATGGCAGATAGATTGGAGAGGTTATGATAGACGGAGTCGGGCGGGAGAGTTATGGTAGACAAGTTGGAGAAGTTGCAAGAAAGATCAAGTCATGTCATGTCGTCGTGTTGGCATCTGCACGTGCACTGAGGCTATGGTCTAAGCATAACCCATGGTAATCCAGACAGACACCCCCTTGCAGCCCATCCGCGGCGTGCCCATGCCGCCGCAACCCATAAACGCCGAAGCTTTTGCCGCCAGATGCAAGAAGAAACTGCCACGGAAGAAAAGCGGCCCAGCGTTTCCGTCGTCAAAATTAGAATAACCCTTCCCCGGCCGGATAGCCAGCCAAACTACGCGCTGTCCTCCCACGACCGCTTGATGACGCGGCTGAACATATCCACCGTGACGTCTTCGCGGATCTCGGTCTTCTTGGCCTCGTTGTCGGCGTTCTTGGGGATCTGCACGACGCCCTCGTCGCCGACCTTCCAACCGCACGTCTCGAGCACGAACTTGGTCACCTCAGCCTCGCTGTCCAGGCCGAGCCAGCCCTCGAGCACGCTCGTCTGCACCTCACGGTACGCCTGGCTGAGCAGCTGGGCGATGCGCACGCGGATCATCTCGTCGAACCCGGCGATGTCGGTCGTCAGGTCCGCGTAGATGTCGTCGCTGTCGAGCGTCGCCCAGAAGCGCGCGTACTCGGCGCGCTCGAGCTGCAGGTTGAGCGCCCGCAGCTTCGACACGGCCTCGGAGAGGTCCGACGCCGAGTTGGGCCCCGGGTTGGAGTGTGATGGCGAGAGGAGGTGCAGGGCGAGGTCGAACTGCGGCGAGGGGAATTGTGTCATGGCCTTGACCAGGATGTTGGTGATCACCTCATCCTTGATGCGGTCGGGGTTGAGCTGGTAGCTTGACGCGGGCTGGTTAGCACGGCCTGCGTAGCAAATCGGGATGGTGCAGAACAAAGAATGGTGGTCCTCGTGTCAGAAGAACTAAGTTGTGACCTCATTGGCAGCGGGTTCGTAAACCCGCCGTAGTCAGGCTAATAGGAAACGTTGATAAAGCATCATGGAGGAGGGAACGAGAGGCGGTGGTAACTCGGGGCCAACTCACAGCTTCAGCAGAGCGCGGTTGGCGTTGCTGTCGCAGAACTTGTCCTCACATTGCTGCTGGAGGTAGGCCTCGAGGACCTCGGCGGCCTGCGGGTTGTACCGCTCGAGCCCGTTGATGATGTTGCGGATCTGCTCGGGCCGCTCTTGGGGGTCTTCGCCGTTCATGGTGGGCGAAGTGGTGGTTGGAGGTCGCGGGGTTGCAGGAGGAAAATTCGGTCCTCGGGGTTTTAGGTCCAACCCTTCCTGGTGGGGCACTGAATTCCGCTTTCGAGCTTCTTTTGTGTGTGCTGGAAGCGGTTAGCGCAGAAGTGGGGTTTGAGCTGTGGGTCATGTGCCTCCGTGGCTGGCTCGCGGGGGGAAGCTGAACGCGCCACGGGCATTTGCCATTTGGAGACAACGTCATCGACGAGGCCAGATCGAGACCGACCCGTCAAAAACACACGCATCAAAAATTCTGGCATGTGAATCGGGCGCCAGACCATTGCGATCATGACTTGAACTCTGCGCCTGCAAATTCGAGTTCTAGACCTTCAGGACATGGCAGTGTCTTGACACTTCCCAGCTCGCGCTCCCTTGCACAGCACAATGCCGAGCCCGGCGAAGAAACGGAAACTCAACTCAGATGGCAAGCAGAAATCTACCCCGGCCAGGGGGCTAGAGTACTTCTTTGCCAGACAGCGACAGAATGGGTCCTTGTCGAACACCCCGTCGAGCCAAGAGGCCCAAGACGGCACAGTCCATTCGGGGCAGGCCGATGGGTCGTTGACAGACGAAGAGCTTGCGAGGAGGCTCCAGGCTGAGTGGGATGCGGAGATCAGGGGCAGCTCGAGCCGCAGCTCTCCGAGGCCTGAACCCGATGGGGCCAATGCCGATGCTGGGACACCAGCGAGTCCAGGGACGCATATCCCATTAGATCCAGGGTTGCCGCCTTCAGATCCGGTTGTTCAACCGGCCAAGGTCAAGAATACACTGTCGCTGTCTTCGGCGGCAGCAAAAATGGACGAGATGACGGCGTCCCTCCCCTTGGACGAAAACACACTGACCTTCGAGCCCGCCAAGTACATCTCCCAGTTGCAGAGTTCCTGGGCTGCCGAGGGCGGCGATGCGTCCTATGCCCTGCTTACCCGATGCTTTGTCCTCGTCAACGGCACCCAAAGCCGGATCAAGATTGTTGATACCCTTGTCAACTGCATCCGGCTGCTGATCGAGGGCGACCCTGCCAGTTTACTGCCTGCTGTCTGGCTAGCAACCAACGCCATATCCCCGCCATACATCTCCATGGAGCTCGGTCTCGGTGGCTCTGCAATCTCCAAGGCACTCAAGCAGGCATGTGGGCTAGACAGCAGGGCACTCAAGGCACTGTATGACAAGGTTGGCGATCCTGGCGACGTAGCATTCGAGGCCAAGAAGAAACAGAGCTTTACCTTGCGAAAACCGAAGCCACTATCCATCAAGGGTGTCTATCAGTCTCTGGTCAAAATTGCACAGGCTCAGGGACAGGGCAGCGGCGACGTCAAGCAGCGCATCGTCGACAGGCTGTTGCAGGATTCGCGCGGCGGCGAGGAGAGTCGGTACATTGTCCGGACACTGTGCCAACATGTAAGGTGCCCCTAGCGCTTGGAGGCCACCGCTAACAGCATGTAGCTCCGGATTGGCGCCGTCAAGACAACCATGCTGATCGCCCTGTCGCGTGCATTTCTGCTATCAAACCCTCCCGGCGCAGATTTCCCAACACAGGACGCACAGGATTTGGCCAAGCTCAAGAAGGAAGAGCTGGCTGAGGTTTGGTCCCGGGGCGAAGAGCTCGTGAAGGCCTCCTACGCACGCCATCCCGACTACAATGACCTCATCCCCGTCCTGCTTGAGGTCGGCATTTCCGAAGAACTCCTCCTCCGGTGCGGTCTCACCATGCACATCCCTCTGCGCCCCATGCTGGGCAGCATCACTCGTGACCTCGCCGAGATGCTCACCAAGCTGCAAGGCCGCGATTTTGCCTGCGAGTACAAGTACGACGGACAGCGGGCACAAGTCCACTGCGACTCGCACGGAAAGGTCTCAATCTTCTCAAGGCATTTGGAGCTCATGACGGACAAATACCCCGACCTGGTAGCCCTCGTTCCGAAGATCAGGGGCGACGGCGTCGAGAGCTTCATCATGGAAGGCGAGGTGGTGGCCGTCGACCGAGCCACTGGCGAGCTAAAGAACTTCCAGACGCTCACCAACCGTGCCCGGAAGGATGTGGCCATCGGGGCCATCACCATCGACGTGTGCCTCTTTGCCTTTGACTTGATGTACCTCAACGGCGAGTCTCTTCTCGACCAGCCATTCAGACGGCGCCGGGACCTGCTGCGCTCACTGTTCGTCGAGATACCCCACCATTTCACCTGGGTCAAGAGTCTGGACGCGACGTCCCAGGACTCGGAAGCAGTCCTCGAGTTCTTCAAGTCGGCCCTCGACACCAAGTGCGAGGGCATTATGGTCAAGACGCTCGACAACCTGCCCGACCTCGAGTACCGCGGCGACGAGCCTCAACAGCCGGACGACGAATCTGAACAACCTGATAACAAACCATCCGAGCCGAAATCCGGCCCAAAAAAGACGACCAAACCAAAACGAACGAACCCCCCGGCCAAACCCCCAACCGAAGAAACCACCCCCCCCAAAAAGTCCCGCCGTAAACCCCTCCTAGCAACCTACGAACCGGACAAGCGCCTCGACGCCTGGCTCAAAGTCAAAAAAGACTACTCCTCCTCCTTCGACACCCTCGACCTCATCCCCATCGCCGCCTGGCACGGCCAAGGCCGCAAAGCAAAATGGTGGTCGCCCATCCTACTCGCAGTCCGCAACGAGGAAACAGGCTGCCTCGAGGCCGTGTGCAAGTGCATGTCTGGCTTCACCGACGCATTCTACAAGGCCAACAGGGAGTTTTACGACAATGGAGAGGACGGGGGCGAGGTGAGGAACACGCATGCGCGCAAGCCGGGGTTTGTCGAGTACGGCGGCGGCGGGGTGCCGGATGTGTGGTTTGAGCCGGGGGAGGTGTGGGAGGTGGCGTTTGCGGATGTGACGGTTAGTCCGACGTATACGGCTGCGATTGGGCTGGTGGCGGAGGATAAGGGGTTGAGTTTGAGGTTTCCGAGGTTTTTAAGGAAGAGGGAGGATAAGGGCGTCGAGGAGGCCAGTACTAGCGCGTTTTTGGCGGCGTTGTGGAGGAAGCAGGAGGCGAAGGTGCCTGCGGTTGGGGGGGAGGGTGGGGAGGTGGCAGAGGGAGAGGACGTCATGGAAGAGTGATGGTCATTCGCGCCTTTGGCGGCTGTTTATTTTGTTTTACTTGCGACGGGGCTACCAACTGCGACGTCTACGCCTTCCACGCTCGGTACACGATGCGGCAGCCGTACTTCTCGCCCTTCTTGAGCAGCATCTGGCCCTTCCACTCGTCGACGTTGCACGCGTTGACCCACCGGCTCGGCTCGACGCAGAAGCCGCTGCGGGCCCCGCGCGCGGCCACGCCGGCCACCTCGGGCACGCTGATGTACTTGCCCGTGTAGAACTGGAACGCCGGCTCCGTGCTGAGCACCTCGAGGTGGATGTTGGATGCGGGGTGGTGGGCGCTGACGAGCTTGGTCAGCGGCTTGGAGCGGGTGTCGATCGGGACCGTGGCGGGCGCCTCGTTGACGATGAAGCAGTCGTCGATGTCGGGCTCCTGCGCCCCGAGCGTGAACGCCTTGTTGCCCTCGACCTTGCTAAACGGCTTGGGGCCGCCGGTCGGGATGCCGCCGTCGTCGACGGGGAGGTAGCTGTTAGTGGCGAGAGTCACCACGGTGCCCTCGATCGAGGGGCCGCCCGTGAGGTTGAAGTACCTGGGGTATGTCAGCGACTCTACCCTCCCTCCCATCACCCGACTCCGGAAACATACGAGTGGTTCGTCATGTTGATGACCGTCTCATCCGCCCCACCAACCAACTCCGCCTCGTACTCGATGCCCAGCACAACCACCTCCTTCCCATCCTGCACCTGCTTGCCGACGGTGTACACCACGGTAGCCTCGACCGTGCCGGGGAACCCCTCGTCCCCGTCCTGGCTCACCAGCGAGAACTTGACGCTCTCGCCGCCGTCGAGCCCCTCGACGCCGGGGATCTGGCGCACGCCGACCGGGGTGGGCCCATTCCAGATCTTCTTGCCCCAGCCGACCACGCCGCCGTGCAGGTTGTTGGGCCCGTTGTTGGCGGCGAGCGTGTAGGACTGGCCGCCGTTCAGGGCGTCGAGCTTGGCGTCCTTGATGCGGTTGGCCACGCGGCCAATGGTCTCGCCGAAGAAGGGCTGGTTCAGCGTCTCGTAGTGCGACTGCTCCGGGAAGCCCTGCACGATGTTGACGCCGCCGACGCGCAGCTCCTGGATGATGGCGCCGAGGGGCAGGAAGGTGACGGGTGCGTCGGCCATTTTTTTGGGTGGTGAGTTGGTTTGGTGATAGGTGGTTGTGGGTGCGGGGTGATGTCAGAGGAGTTGGAGGAATTGGAGATGGAGGGGTTGCTGGGCTCTGGTTTCACCCTCCTTTAAGATCAGGGCCGGCTTCAAACAGGTGGAGGCCAAGTGGAAGCATGCGGCCGGGCCATTTTTCGATGCGGGCAAATGGCAAAATGTGATGGACTCTTTTGCTGCACATGACGACACTAGATTCAGGCTATATTGCGGGATGAAAGTCGTTCCCCTCTTTTGGTGGAGAGCTGGTGTACCACAGCGGCGCTTGGCGTGGGGATCTCCAAGGGTGAGGGTTAACTCCAGAGGTGAGGGTTAGGGTCACTTACACCGCCGAGACCGCCTCCTCGAGAGCTCAGGCTGGGATGGAGATGCCAATTGAGCATGATGGCATTGCTGCGGTTAGAGAGATCTTGAAAATTTATGGTTAATTAACCTGAGTTCATGGTATTATTTATCTGACAATCTAATCTTGGCGTCCACGTTGGAGTTAACTTACATACAACCACAAGTCATGAATAATAGCCGACTGATTGTTAAGTCAGTCACCCCCTATTTGGCCCACCCCTTATTTGGCCCACTTGGCAAACTGGGTCCCTGAACGCCACTCCTTTTATTCAACTCTATATACTGTAACTAATTTAGCTAACTATAATATAGAAATCCTCCGAATCTATACTTTCTAATTTACTCTCTTCAGCCAATGGATCCTCTATATAGCCTACTTTAATCTAGGCTTAGTGGACCTGTTCAATAGAAGCGAACTAGATATTAGGATTTAGGACTACTTTCTTCTTTTTAGTCTTTATTATAACTTCTAATTTAGACTTAAGGGTTTCATTTTCCTATTATAATTAAGCTAATTTAAAGTCTTTCTTATTAAAAGCCTTCTTAACCTTCTTAAATAAAAGCTAGCATATAGAGAGATCCTATTATCAGATAGCTAGGTTGTTAAAGTAGCCTTGAAGGTTTATCTTCTTTTATAGAGTTATAAATTCGATTTTGTTAGCTATAATAGTAGGCTAGCTAGTTAGCTTAAATACTAGGATCTATAGTAGATATTATTATTTATTAATACTAAGCTCTTAGTTTGAATTCTTAAGTAAAAGTATAACTGTAATAGGCTGGGCCCTGTTGCCGGCCTCGGACACCCTCGGCCAAGATGCACGACCTGATGCAGCCGCCATGGCGCGCATTACGCGCCCATCACCATGACGCAAGACTTGACGAGGCTGTTACCATTGTGTGCATACTCACTTCGGCTATCAGGAGGGCACCCGGGGAACTGTTCATTCCTTCTACTTTCCTCTTCTTTTCTTCAAGTTTAGTGTACTCGTAGAGTCGTCACCATCTAGTTGCAATACACTCGTTGGGACCGTTACAATAACAAACCTAGTTAGATCATAACTCTAAAAGGGTTTAGCAGAGATATCAAGACTAGTTAGATCTAAAGGTTTAGTAAAGCTAAAGGGTTTACAATAAGATATTTCTTACACATTAAGTCGAGAAAGCGCTGTTCTGACCGCCGAATTTGGCTGAGCACCGCCACCATTCGCAACAGGTGGGGACGCTGCGGCGCGGGGTCCCGCGCAAGTACCCTCTACTTTTTTTGGTGCGTGTTGGTTCCTGTATCCCGGCCTCCTGCCCCCTCGCATGCCTACAGTAAAGCGACAAACACGAGGCTATTTTTCAGATTCCAACTCTCTGTTTCCTTCACCCAGAATCCGGGCCGCCGGCCTCAGAGAGCTAAAAATAGCTCCTATAGCCAGCGAGTTAAAATGGCTCGCTCGTCCCCCGGAGATTTCGCGAGTCGCTCGACTCTTCCCGCCAAAGCCATAGACCCTCTGGCTCCTCTTCTCTTGCTTGTCCTCTGCGACGAGCCCAACCGACAGCATGGCACCCGCCCGCCCTAGCGGCGGAGCTCGCCATCATACTGATTTCATCAAACGCTTCACCGAGCAAGAGGCCCAGCGCCGAGAGGCTAAGCAGAAGCAGAGCTCCGCATAAGCCAAGCCAGTCAAGCCAAGACCAAGCCAAGCCAAGCCAAGCCAAGCCAGGCCAAAAATTAGTCAAGCCTGCCTCCAGGCTTGGCTTGGCTTGGCTTGGCTGGCTTGACTAACTTGGCTGCTTAGTAAACACCTCCCCCCGGAAAAAAAAACCACCGAAATCTGATCCAATTTTGGCCCCCAACCCGCCCAGTTATCGACAACCGAGCCAGTTTTCAACGTCAACTGCAATGCCCACGCCCGCCGACGAGATCTCTATTAGTCTGTTGGCTTTGCAGAGGTGTGGTCCAAGTGTGGCCAAACAGATGGAAGTCTTAGCTGCTGTCGACCTCGAGCAACTGTCTTCCTTCGTCGACTAGCCGAAGGTAATACACTAACGAAAGCAGTACCTCCTGTTGAACTGAGTGGGTTCCTTGGCACCAAGATTCAAGGGCTGAGCACTGTTGCCCAATGCGAGACTCTCAGCCAACACAGATCCATCACGATGACGGCCGGTTGACGGACTTGGAGACTCTCGGTCAAGATGGACTTATCACCATGAAGCAATCTCTGACATAAACATCATATCATGGCATACTGTCTCTATCCAGTTATAAGGGGGCAATTTCCTAGGGAGGATCAGGAAGGATAATTCTATTCAAGACATTCTAGGGCACCCTAACCCAATATCTTGGTCCTTCATTGTGTAGTCACCTTGGAATCGTGACTCCAATTCAAGCTTCATTTCATGCCTCAACTGATTCAGCATCACTTGGTTGATCTAAGCCTACTCGAGCTAATGACTGTTGGCTGCCCATCACCTCCCAGATATCTGGGTTGCTCGAAAGAGGAGCTGGAATTCGTGGATTTCTGAGCACGGGCACTTCATCGTTGAACTGACTGACGTTAGTACGACTGGCACTATCTTTTGGTGCTGTAGGTACTGCGACAAGCTGTTTAAAGCCATGGCGACAACGAGCGCGATAAAGCACCTTCGGAACGACTATGCCCATCACGATACAGCTGTCAGCGACTCTCCTGCGAAGCGACTGAAGCTCTCAGTCTTAGAGATGCAATTTGCAGCAGCAGCAGGCGTCCCAATCTTAAAGCCAACGGCCGAGTCTATCCGGAACATCCTCCTTTTGTGGATCATCAGCGCCGACTTGCCCTTCAATACTATTGAGAACCAGCACCTTCGCTAGCTTCTTACAGTCTTCAATCGACAGCTATTCGATCTGGCTATTCCGATGTCAGGAGATACCATCCGTAGGTGGATTGTTGAGCAGTACAATCAGGAAAAGGCGGCTTTGAAAGAGACACTCGCGTTGGCTAAGTTCAAAAAGCACCTGTCGTTTGATATATAGACCTCGCCGAATTCGACTGCATTGCTAGCAATTGTCGTCTACTTTGTCGATACTCAGTTGGAAATCTAGACCAAGTTGTTGGCTATAGTTTATCTCTAAGGCTCCTACTCTGGCGATACATTGGCAACAGAGGTGCTGACTGTCATTAAAGAGTTTAGAATACAACCGTATCTTGGTTATTTCTAGAGCGACAATGTATCCTCGAACGATAAATGCATCTCTATAATCCTCACTCGCATCTACGTTTCCTAGCCTGACGAAGAGAAGAAGCGGCGACGACTTCGCTGTCTTAGTGTAAGGTAACACAGCACGAGGTCGTCAAGGAAGATGCACCAGAACAGGTGCAGAGCAGAATATCCACAGGCGATGGGTGCTGACATTAAGTGCCACCGCTGATCAACTGACTGATCCTTGAGAGAGGAAAGTTCTAAGTTACAATCTGAGCTCGGGAACCTTCAGGTATCCTCTCTCCTGTGGCGAATCGTTGCACTCTCGCCACTGAATCATCAGTGAATCACCTGCCTTTCATCCTCTTTATGTGTGCCGTGACACATCGCCCGTGCTCGATCAGAGGGGTGGATAGCCTTAGGACCGTTAGAACTATAGATCTCTTCCTAAGAGCCATCCTTAGGCCTCTTTGTCTTGTTGTCTACAATTTCAGCAGGTCAACAACTAGTACATGCAAGGAAGAGGTAACATCCTGCCAGGTTGACACGATGCTGCGCCTAAGGGTAAATCCTCATGTCATAAGCGATATTATACGTGAGGAGAACTAGAAGATCGTTCTAATCAGCTACTTGCTTGTCGAGCACGTTAGGCGGTTAGAGGCCGTGTTTGCGTATGAGTTCGGTATCGTGAAACTGCAGGGTGTTAGTAGGTGGCCGTAGAGATATGCGTAGAGGTGCTCTAACCTTTTTCACCTCCTTACTGTCATCGATATCCATATACTGGCCGACTATCCGAGCGTACAGTTGCTTGTACTCACAGAAATACTGCCAGGACGTGCCCTAAGAAGTAACATTGTATGTCTCGCACACGTGGTCGAGGAAGTCTGCCGCAGTCGCTCGGTCTGCGTTTCTGATCGCGTCGAGCTATAGCCCTAACCTAGCGAAGTCGTAGTATCTCGCTCTTAGTTAGCGACATACCCGGCGACAGTAGAGAAGGAGACCTACACCTTCTACTTCTGTAGCACACTAGCAATGTTGCCTTTCGTACCGTCGGCATCCGCGAGCTTGATGAAGCGAATCTCTCGCAATCTCTCGCCGCGCGTGGCGCGCTGCGCAGCCGTGAGCGGGACCTTCTGCAGCCAGACTAATATTATCAGGGCTCCTCATAAGCCAAGCCAAGCCAAGCCAGGCGCAGATTTGGCTTGGCTTGGCTTGGCACCGGGTAGGCTTGGCTTGGCTTGGATTTGGCTTACGGCTTGTCAAGCCTGTCTATATATAACCCCAACCCTGGCGGCGTCTAACCACCTCGGCAGGACGAAGACGAAGAGGACGGGGACTTCTTCCCCGGCCTCATCCCCCTCGTCGAGAGCTACCTCGACTCGGTCAACGTCGACGTCGCCACCCGCTGCCACCTCGCTACCTACCTCGACCTGATCCGCAAGCGCGGATAGTGTAGTGGGGGACGGCATTACCAAGGACCTCGTGGCGGCTGTTATCAGGGTTGGGGAGGCCGAGGGCGGGATGAGTGGGTGTGGTACTGTTGGTGGAAAGGGGGCGGAGGGGTTGGAGAGGTTGTTGGGGGGGTTTCGGTAGGGGGAGGATGGTGTTTGGGGAGGATAGGGATGAATAGAGATCGGTTTTGATGTGGGTTGGACAGACGTATTCAGGAACTCGGACGGCTAGCTTGAAGAGATGGCTCTCTCGAGTATCGTTTTTGGGCAATGCAACCTCAAACACAAATCATGTTCTAAGAATAACTGTCACATTCCCCAGATGTTGGTTTACAGCTGAGGTATGTCTTGAGATGCCACCGCCGTGCCGTCGGGCACCAAAATTTGATAGGTTCGGCAGCGGCTAGGTGAAGGCCATGGCTGAGCGCTTCCGTGTCTTGGCATCCGGGATCTGTTGGTATCAGATGCAATATTCAGATGACAGAGGCCCAACAACAGACGCCGGCCAGGAGAAAAGCCGTGGCTGAGTGCTTCCATGTCTTAGTATCCGGGGTCTATTGGTATCAGATACAATGTTCAGACAACAGAGGCCCAACAACAGACCGGGTAAGCTGGTGCCCGCGGGCCAGCCGGCCACGCCAGCCACCCCACCACCTCCCAGATGGAGGCAACTTCCAGAGGACTCCTGGACAGTTGGCGCAAGTTTTGAGTGGCCCAGGGAGCTCGAAGCAAGGTCTCGGCAAATTTGGGCCACCCGGTATAGTACGTTGGTTGAAAAAAGGATTGGGGGGGTCGAAAATGCTTGTCGGGTTTTGTGCAGGGGACACGATCTCTGAGTCACAAGCACTTCCCCCTCTACGGAATACGTTCCTCAACCCCGCGCCAATTCCCACCCCCGAGCCCAGAGAGAGGCGCTGGACATTCTCACTTACCGCAAGCCTGCAGCGAAAACAACAAAGGACCCTCCGAAATGTCAACGCTGACGCTGGACGGCCTGGCAGCCTTGCTCTCTAGGATTGGAGCTGGCCCGATTCCTTCCATCGCCGGAGAACCTCCAGTGGCACACCCTCTCCATCGACCCATCGACATTTACCGGGCCTTCGTTGCGGATGTCCTGGCCCGACTCGCAGGGTGTGAGACGCCTGTGGCATACGAGTCGCTCCAGATTCCCGGCACCCCAGCGAACGGGGACTTGGTGTTGCCAGTGCCTCGTCTGCGCACCAAGGGCAAGAAGCCCGCCGAACAATGCGCCGAGCTTGCGGCTGCGTTTCCAGACAACCACCCGCTCTTCCAGAAACCCGTCGCCGCTGGCATCCACCTCCCTTTCTTCTTCACTCCGTTGTCCCTCCCGCGGCTCGTCCTTCCCTACATCTTCCAGCGCCAACAATCCTACGGCAATGATCCCGACGTCGGATTGCGCAACCATGCGGCCCCGGACCAGGGTCGCAAGAAGGTCATACTGGAGTTCAGTTCCCCCAACATCGCCAAGGAATTCCATGCCGGACACCTCCGGAGCACCATCATCGGCGCCTTCATTGCCAACCTCTACGAGACGATGGGCTGGGACGTGGTCAAAGTGAATTACTTGGGCGACTGGGGAAAGCAGTTTGGCCTGTTGGCCGTCGGATGGCAACGTTTTGGATCCGAGGAGGAGCTGGCCCGTGAGCCGCTCAAGCACCTCCTCGACGTCTACGCGAGGATCAACACAGTCTTCAAGCCAGAGCAAGAAGAAAGCAAAAAGGCCCGGGACGAGGGCCGTGACACAGCCGAGATCGAATCTCGGGGCTTGTTCGCGGAGCGCAATGCCTTCTTCAGCCGTATGGAGGCCGGCGACCAGGAGGCCATGGCACTGTGGCGCCGCTTCCGCGACATCAGCATCGACCGCTACATTGCAACCTACGACCGGCTCAACATCGACTTTGACGAGTACTCTGGCGAATCCCAAGTCAACAAGGCCACTATTGAGCGGGTTGAGTCTGTTCTTCGAGAGAAAGGTATCTATGAACAGAACAAGGGCTCTTGGGTTATCGACTTCGAAAAGCACGGCTCCAAAGGCCTTGGTCTAGCCGTTGTCCGCGGTCGCACTGGTACTACGACCTACCTCCTCCGCGATGTCGCCGCTGTCCTCGACCGCGCGGAGAAGTATGCCTTCGACAAAATGATCTACGTCGTCTCGACCGAACAAGACCTGTACTTCCGCCGCGTTTTCCGCACCGTCGAGCTCATGGGTCGCCCCGACCTCGCGGCACGCCTGCAACACGTGAATTTCGGCAAGGTCATGGGCATGTCCTCGCGTCTCGGGAATGTGCAGCTGCTGGGCGATATCCTGGACCAGTCGCGCGAGGCGATGCACGAAGTCATGCGCCGCAACGAGGTCAAGTACTCCCAAGTGGAAGACCCGGACGCCGTGGCGGAGAAGGTTGGCATCTCGGCGGTCATGGTCCAGGACATGTCCGGCAAGCGCATCAACAACTACCCCTTTGACATCGGCCGCATGACGTCCTTTGAGGGCGACACGGGCCCGTATCTCCAGTACTGCCACGCGCGGCTCAACTCGATTCTGCGCAAGGCAGGCCTCACCAGACAAGACCTCGTCGACCATCTCGAGAACCATCCCGACGGCCTGGACGCGGATGTTCTCGGGGACAAGCCCCACGCGGCCGACCTGCTCCGGCTGATGGCGCAGTACCCGGACGTGACGGCCATGGCGCTCAAGACGCTGGAGCCGTCGACCATTCTGACGTACTTGTTCCGTTTGGCGCACCAGCTCTCGTCGTGTTATGACGTCCTGCAGGTTGTGGGCGCCGAAGGTGGCAGGGACGTGGTGCTTGCGCGGGCGGCGCTGTATGAGGGGGCGAGGCAGGTGCTGGAAAGAGGGATGCGGTTGTTGGGGTTGAATCCCGTTGAGAGGTAAGATGTTCTTTCTTGTTTCTTTGTGCCATTTACTGTGCTGTTATCGAGATTGTTGGGCGTAACTAACCGTTTCTCGCCAGGATGTGATATCCTTCGACTTGGGATAGCGGGATGGACTGCTTGGTGGCACTGGGCACGCACAACGGAGAGTATGGGTCAGACAGGCCGCATAGCGCCCGGGAGAACGGTTGAGAAACAAGCAATTTCGGGAGAAGGCTGCATTCCATCTGACATCGACTCCAACCGCGCCGTGGTCCCAAACATGGCCGTGTTGAGGCTTATTATTGTTCGAGAGCACTCGCAGCTCCCTCGTAAAATGCTCAAGAAAGACGGCAGGGACTCCTCCGAGGCCGTTGTGGCTCGCGGACTTTGTAACGTCTTGTTTCTTGGTGCCTGTCGTTTTTTGGAACCTGTTTATTCGGGTTTTATTTCCCTCGAGAGCATCATAGATGGCAATCTACGGTTTACAATACGAGCCCGGTCTCCCCCTTTTGTTGGCGCGATACTTTTGACGAGAACCAGAGTCGAAACTCCAAGGACTTGCCTCAACTTCGACGCTCTCAGTAAGTCGGACCCCCCCCATCCCGCGCACCCCCCCATCCCGCGCACCCTGGTCCCCACACCGCCTTTTCCCACCACCCACTTCAATTTACCACAACTCAATCAATCTTTGGCCAAACAAGCTCATTTTTTGACTACAATACAGCCCATTCAAGATGCCGTACGTGGAGCAAGATATCCATGACCTGATCGCAATATTCGACCAAGGAAAGTGGTCTATACGGAGCCTGGCTAAGGAATTCGGTATCCCAGAGTCAACTATCCGAGGTCGTCTCCGAGGCAGCCAAAACCACCATGATGCCTCAGAACCGCAACAGTCCCTCAGTCGGGTACAAGAGGATCGTCTTACGGCCTGGGTCTTGGTCCAGGTAGACCTTGGAGTCCCACCAAACCACGGCCAAATCCGACTGTTCGGTAACAGGATCCTCGAGACCCAGGGGAACTCCCATATACGGCTTGGGAAGCGTTGGATCAACCGGTTCCTTGCAAGGAACCCAGTCCTTCGGACCCAACGGGCCCGGAAAATTGATTCAGTCCGTGTCAACGGGGCCACTGGTCCAGTTATCCGGGCCTGGTTCCTACTCCTCTAGATCCCAGCTGTCAAGGCCATCTTACCAGCCAACCGGTACAATATGGACGAATACGGCCTGATGGAAGGCCAGGGAACCAATGGCCTGGTTGTTAGGAGCTTTAAAACCCGGGCAGTACAGCGAAAGGACCCTGGTTCGAGGGCGTGGACGTCCTTCATCGAATGCATCTCGGCCACAGGCGTGGCACTCCCCCCTGCCGTCATTTTCAAGGGCAAGAGTGTTCAACAGCAGTGGTTTCCAGTAGAAAAGGATAGACTGGATAACTGGTTGTTCACTGCAACCGAGAAAGGCTGGACCAACCAAGCCGTTGCATTGGAATGGCTTCAACGGGTGTTCATCCCCCTGACCAGGCCCGAAGATCCAACCCAGCCCTAGTTGTTGATATTAGACGGCCACGACAGTCATACAACCGATGACTTTATATAGAATTGCTTCAAGAACAACGTCCACTTGGTCTTTTTACCGGCCTATACCTCCCACGTCCTCCAACCATTAGATCTTTCGATTTTCTCCCCCCTGAAGCACGCCTACCGCAAATACCTCAACAACATCAACACTTGGGCCGAATCGACAGTCGTTGGCAAGCAAATAATGCTGAAGTGCCTCTTGAAGGCCCGTCAGGATACAATTACGGCTCGTAATATCAAGGCTGGGTGGAAGGCTGGTGGCCTATAGCCTATCAGTATAGCTAAACCCCTGATGAGCCGTCTTTTACTCGAGAATTCGAACAACAGTATTAACATAGACAAACAACAACATCCACTACAGACCCCAGCACCCAGACAATCCTATCGACCTGTTTTGACGGATACCTAGTTCAATTTGACGACCCTACGAAGGAGGATAGACCGTCGGGGGTACCTTAACAACCTAGCTACCCAGTTCTCACACCCATCTACACGACGGCTATTGTTCAGGAAGCTTGAAAAGGTGTTTGACGAAAAGGACTACCAATTGGCTCAGCTACAACAGGAAAACGAGGCCCTGAAAATGCGGTTGGAAGGCTCAACTACTGTCAAGAGGAAGAGGGTGGCCCCGGATCCAAATCAGAAGTTTGTCAACATTGAACAAATCTACCGGGCCCAGGTTGCAGTTGGCCGGGTTGAAAACAATGTAGTTGAAGAGAGCAGCTCAGAAAGCTCCGACGAAGCCGACGACTGTATCGTGGTTGGATAAATTGGCTGCAGTATTGGTGGTGGAAAAGGAGGTGGTGGTTGTGTGCCAAGATTTTTTGGGTGCGCGGGATGGGGGGGGTCCGACTTATTAGTTTTATATGGCAAGAGCACAAATAACTAGATTGGTGAGTTTACCCAAAGCATTTCTTAGTTCGCTGGCCTTTTAGATTTTTGGAAGGCGTTGTTTGCCCGTTCAACTCGAGATATTGGCTAAGGACCGCCACTCTTCAGGCGCCGTGCCTACGAATAACCCAGATCGGGAGGAAGTATATAACTGAGGACGGGAATCGCACTTGGTTTCGTCCTGGGGCTGTCATTAGGATAGTGTTATAGAACAGCGTTGATCCCGAGGAGACAAGCACGGAGATTCAACTTGTATGTTCTCTCACCTGCAATATTTGTTTGCCTCCGGAGGGGGGGGTAATGACTTCACACTTCTGGGAGAAGCTTGAGTGATCATGCCTCAGCTCCCTGGCGGACGGGACGATCTGAGATTGTTATGCAGGAGCAGACCGACAACTGTTTCATGTGGCCATGAGAGGGAGCGTCTCTGCCTATAGGAACGAAGTGCCGCTTGCGTTGTGAGTGTCGTACCGGTTGCTTAGCAGTCTCTCCAAAACCTCCATCCGAAAAAACTCGCCGACACCTGTACACAACAACAAAAGCAATCCCCTCTTACCCACCAGCCCCGCGCCATGTTACACCCACCTCTCTCCTCCCCGTCATCCCCCCGAGATACACATCCCCATCAGCATTGTAACCTCCCTCCCACCCCAAACACTCACGGACACGCCCATACAACAAGTAACCCAAGCCAAGGCATGGATCCCCCGCCCGGAATAGGGGGCCCTTCCCCGATCGCCCAGCACGGGGAGG
Source organism: Parachaetomium inaequale (assembly GCA_033296685.1). Taxonomy (NCBI): domain Eukaryota; kingdom Fungi; phylum Ascomycota; class Sordariomycetes; order Sordariales; family Chaetomiaceae; genus Parachaetomium; species Parachaetomium inaequale. The sequence goes on along the minus strand of MU854408.1, from coordinate 68,903 downwards.
GGGGCATGCAAGATCGAAGATCTGGGGTGGCACAAGAGAGGGGGAGGGGACTCGGACACGAAGAGCAAGCAGGCATAGACAGGGTATAGACGGGTGAGGAAGAAGGCGGCCACGTCACTGGGCTGTAGATTGCCTTGCTTGCTTTGGCCCCGGCCAGTGACGAGTGGATATTGATGTCTTGCTTGGTCTTTGGTGTTTTCGGGGGCGGGAAGGGAGGTGGGTGGCGTGTTTGGTGGGGATTTTTGTGGCGGAGGAGGAGGGGGAGGGGGGTGGGGGTGGAGGTGGAGGTGGGGGGGATGCTGCTGCTGCTGAGGTGGCGGTGGAGGATTGATGAAGGGGGGGTGGAGGGGGTGTTTTGAGTTTCAACTTTCAACAGTGAGGAAGGGAGGGTGGGGGTGAGGTTTTGACGTTTTAACATACCAGGGCATGGACAAGTGGGATGGGCAGTGGGAGTAACATATACCTGCCTGGGTGGCTTCAGGGGCGTTTGAATTGGGGTATCTTTTGGCAGGTGGACTTAGCATGCCGGGGATGGGCCATCTCCAGTATATTACTCTGACGTTGGAATTGAACAGCAATGAACCTAGAACGAGCCCATTTTCACTCTGGGGTGGTAAAGAAGTTCGAGTTGTAGTGTATGTCTGTCGGTCCGCTCCTCTAAATGGAACATGTTTGCATTCGGATAGGGGCTAGATTCTTTAAATGATTAGGTTGGGCTCACTTTAATACTTCCATTGTAGTATCCTTTAACTACCAGCTTCCAACGCTCCCTCCCCTTGCTGCTTGCTGGATTGCTGCAGGCCACTAACAAGCAACAGGACCTTTTTACCCGATTTATTTTCCTAGTTATGATTCAGTCTAGGTAGGTATCCAAGCTGTTTGAAATATCAGAAGGATATCTGTGCTGTCTGTTCCATATTATTTAGATAATTTCAAGGAAGCCAGCTACAATGGCCACCACATCCTTGAAGCGTCCATCACCATGGTAGACAACCACCACGCTCAAGGTGACCATTGTCGTTTTCATTTTCCAGACAAGCCTCAGATCACATGGTAATACTTGCCATGGCCAGGACAAACAATCCTCTTATTTCACAACCCAAAATGAGCCGCCATGCCGTCTCGTTTATATTAGTTAGGATATCATGAAAAAGATACAGCTCTTTTCCTCTGCAACGCCGATCCTCCACCAAATGTTGCTCCATACTCCAATACCATGCATGCATCATGGACATTTAAACCCGCAAAAAGAACCCTATCCGTACAGCACCTGAATATCCCCTGAACCCCGCCTCCCAAAAAAGGCAGCCGGACATCAGAGCCCTCACTGCCCCGACGACCCCGTACTGCTCGCGGCACTCAGCGGCCGCGGTGGCGGGATAGGCATCATCACAGCCCCCGAATCCTCTCTCTGCATCGGCACCCCGCCCATCACCATGTCCTGCTGCCCCATGCCCGGCGCAGCCGGCACCTCGGGCGGCACCTCCCCGTCCTCCTCCCCCGAGCCGACCAGATCCCCCGCGGCGGCCGCCAGCTGCTGCTCCGCCGCCAGCCGACTCATCTCGTCGAGCCGCCTCTTCTCGGCCACATCCACCAGATCGTCGTCATCACTCCAATACGGATCGTCCTCGGCAAGGTGCGGCATAGCCATCCTCTTCCAAAACCGCAGCTCCTGCCGCACAGCCCTAGCCTCGACGCGCCTCTCCCAGCGGGCGCCGTCCTCGTCGTACTTGCCCCTGAACTGGCGCAGCGCCTCGTTGGCGTGGCCCGCGCGCGCCTGCATCTCCCAGACCTGCTCGCGCAGGCGGGCGTTCTCGGCGCGCGCCTCGGCCAGCTGCGACCGGTAGCTGCGGTGCCAGGCCGCCACGTCGGCCACGTGCTTGGCCTTGTAGTCGTGGAATTGTTTCAGCATGGTCGCGAGGATGGTGGCGTACTGCGTGAGCAGGGCGGCGTTGGCGTCGCGCGAGAACTTGGCTTTTTCGAGGGCTTCCGAGAGGATTGAGATGAGGGTGTCGAGGTTGGGTTCTTGGGCTGTTTGACACGTGGGGGGGGCGGTTCTTGTTAGATTTTTGTTTGCATATGTGACTAAAGAGGAAGAGGGGAGGTTTAGGTACCCTTGACCTCGTCGCCCGCCGCGTCGACCAGCTCGTCGTTGCCCAGCGAGTGTGTCCGCGCGCGGCTGCGCACGCGGCCCACGCCCGAGACGACCTCCTCGAGGGTGCGCTGGTTGTCGGCCAGCTGGCGGCTCAGCTCCTCGACCATGCCGTAGATGTAGTTGAGCTCGGCCTGGTGGCCGGCCGGGGCGGGGAAGGGCACCATGCCGCCGTTGATGCCGTTCATGGCGACGAGCTGCTGCTGCTGCTGGGGCGGTAGCGGTTGTTGCTGTGGTAATTGCTGCTGTTGCTGCTGTTGCTGCTGTTGCTGCTGGATCTGCGGGAGCTGTGGAGGGCGCGGCGCCGATGGCGTTGAGGTCTGCGGGTGCTGCAGCGGATCGGAGAGTGATGATGGAGTTGTTGCGAAGTTCATGGCGTCGGTGCTCTGGCCGCTGCGCAGCGTGCAGGCACTAAAACCCCTGTAGACAGGGACAGGGGTGCTGTGAGTGGCTGTAACACTCCAGGGTTTGGAGAGAGAAAAGAAGCAACTTGTGTCGTCTCCTGTCTGGAATTCTTGAAAGAAATCGACTTCTTTTCTGATTTTGGCCGTGATTTGGAGATTCCATTGGAGGGCGGCCGGCACGAGCTGAGAGAGATGGACCATTCGATGCGACTTGATTGCGATCTGCTCTGCATGCCCCGGAAGGTTTGAGGTAGGCACCCGAGGGGGTTAGGGTTGACCACTGGAGTTCGAGTTCCAATTCGCTGCCACTCGGCTTGGCGTCCAGCAGCTCCTCCCTCGAACTCGACCTTTTGTTTATAAACTTGATGAATTCAAAGCAAAACAACATCCACTCCTGCGCTTTTTTTTTTTCAGCAGTGGTTCTTGCTTTGGTGTTGGCTGATAACCACCAGTAGCTGCGCGAACGCAAGCCTCTGCTCGGCCTCCCAGGTTCGGGGCACGCTGAGGCTCGAAGCTGGAATTCGCCTGACAAAGGATCCGCGGATGCCTTGACATTTTATATCAGCATTGTCTCGCACTCCACATCTCTTTCAATACCCACCGCCAGTATCACAGACAACCATCGACCGCCATGTCGACGCCCACTCCCGGGAAGTACCCGCTGTCGCAGGGCAAGACGCCCTCGCAGGCCCAGCACGGCGCTGCCGCGACCCCCTCCGTCTCGACGCCCTTCTCAATCTCGGCCGCCTTCTCCCCCCACGGCCCGCGGTCTTCGCCCCAGCAGTTTAAGAAATCGCCGGCTACCGCTACCCTGGGCCGCTCCACGGGCCCCGTTAACTACGACAGCCCGTCGGCCGCTGCCGCCCTCGGCGCCTTGGACATCAACTCTGCCCTGGACATGGGCCTCCAAAGTCTCGGCAACCTGGGTAGGGCCAGCGACGACGAGAGATCGAGGCGACTGGACGACGTCATTGCCATCCTCAACGTATGTCTCCCCTGAAGCCTGAGCGGGGACCCGACTAACGTTCCCGCAGCGGAGCAAAGGCCTGGTCAGTGAAGCTGGCCTAGAGAGACTAGCCAAGAAACTCGAGCTTGAATTCATGTGGGAGAATTCCATGGTCAGCGACGACAAGAAGACCCTCATTGTTGCAGGTTCCGCTCTCGAGCTGCTCATTGAGTTCTCCAACAACGTGGTCCAGTCGGTCGCCCTGAGCTTCCCGGACTCTGCAGAAATCGTCAACAAGCATGCCCAAGCCGCCGGCGAGATTCTCTTCAGAGACCTGCAGCTCCGCGAAGGCCAGAGCCCCCTCACCAAGTCACTGGAGAAATTCGCCGCCAACTTTGAGCGCCTCGCTATTCTGGATAAGCGCAGCAAGAACCCCGGCCTTAACATGTACGAGGCTGTAGCCGGCATCTACGAAAGCCTCTGTCGCCTTCACGCCTGGGAGCTTCAGCAAGTCCGGCAGGACCCTGCAGCTGCAGCCAAGGGCGAAGAGCACCTCGAGAGCCTCGTCCTCTGCACGAGAAGCGGGAGGCCGACCATGAACACGAGGGGGCGTGTGGGCATGGCGCTCGATTACTGGAAGGAGAAGAGGCTTCAGCCACCGCCGACGGACCCGGCCATGGCGGCGTGGGCTGCAGAGAACGAACAGACGTGGAGCATCCTCATCGGCTGTGCGCCCCTGAGGGAGATCGGCGTCAATCCTGTCCGCATCTCAGACAAGTGGATCGGCCCCGACGTCGAGAAAATGCCTCTTCCGGATGAGCTGCATACGGGGGGCCCCATCATCGACTGGCTGGAGCCCGAGAGCACCTTTGATCCCATGCCAGATCAGACAAAGGCCGATCCGATGCTGCCCGACGCGTCGCTCCTTGGGCCGCGCCTCCCCGATTCCGTGTTCCACGCTACCTTTGACCCACCTGTCCACGTCCCGATGGCCGTGTGGGAGCATATCCAGCAGCTGGGCTGCATGATGGACGAGACGCCGCCGAAGCAGCTGGCGACCTTTGACAGCCTCGTCCTGCCTTACCCCCCAGGCAAAGGGCCCGAGGCAGCGAATTCGAGGACTGTGACCTGCAGCAAAAAGACGCCATACACCCCACCGGGCGGGACGAAGCTGTCGCTAAAGAGGCACACCACCACGCTCACCGTGAACAAGCAGCTCCCGAGCCGGACCCTGACCGCCGTGACCTTCTCCCACCCGCAACAACTCATCACCATCCTCCCGCACCTGCGGCAATACGCCTTCCTCGCCAAGCTGCTCGAAAACAGCCTCACCGAACTATCCAGCCCCTCCCGCCTAGTCGACCCAGCCGACCAAAAGCCCCCGACCACAACCACCATCACACAAACAATAACCACCAACCAAGACGACTACCACAACCTCGTCTCCCCACCCCGCAACGGCAACAACCCCCCCATAGCAGCAGCAACAACATCAGAACAAGCAGAAGAAGAAGAACCCGAACCCCTAAACATAGACCTAATTCTAACCATGCTGCCCGTCCCGCGCCTGCGCGCCGTCTTCCCGTTCCGAGACAGAACGGCCAACGTGACGCTCCAGATCCAGGAGAACGGCCACGTGCACGTCGAGTCGCAGGACGTGCTGGACGAGCGCAACATGGCGGCGGCGCCCGGTGGGCGGCAGCGGAAGATGGAGGACGTTGGGGCGCTGCTGGAGACGCTGGAGGATGTGGGGAAGTGGGCTGAGTTTATCCGGTCGCGGTGGGCTTGATTTACTATTTACCTACCGGGACTATGTCCCTAGGTGGGTGGATGCGGGCTGGTGCTGGATAGGTTTGGGCGGTGGTGATACCCTGGGTTGACTTCTCATCACTGGACATAGAACATGGATTCGGGCAGATGGATGAGAGCGGCCAGCTGCACGGATGGATGGGATGGATGGATGCAAAAGCTCCAAACAAAATGAATGTTGATAGCCGTGTCAATATTTACTTGACGGATTACCCGACTTGGACACGGAAAGGGGCGACGGAGCAGGAAAAGAAGAAGAAGCTGTGATCTCCCAATATTGATGTATATCAACACCGCTATGCATCCGCATGCACCCTTTTTACTTTCTCGACTCCTGCAATCTGCTGTCATCTGTATACCATCACTACCAATTTTTATTTAGAGATTGCGTCCCAAGCACATACACACGTCTGCATCACCCCGCTTATGCATGTGCGAGATGAAGGGGCCTCGCCTAGACTGGGATTGAATATGCATAAAACTGTCAAATCTCGGAGCGCCTGTCGTCACTGGTTCCCGCTGGTACGGGACGGGACACCACACAAAACGCGGGTTGGAGGCCAAGGAATCTGGAATCTTGGAATGTGGACTCTGGGCTTGGACGATCATCAGCAGCAGCAGCAAGAGTAGCAGCAGCAGCAACACGGACCCCGGGGCGGACCAGTCAGTTTGCATGTATGTAGTTACAACATCCATCTTCTGGAGTCAGCACTTTGTTTTGGGGTTTGGGTTTGGCGTTTGCAGGGGAGGGGGGCCCATGTTCCGAGCGTGTGTTTTGTTAGGGTATGGTTCAGGAACGGGAACGGGTGCACGGCGCACAGAAAGGCCCTCGGCGTCGTCGGAGAAAAAGAAGGCCTGTCCAATACGAGTGGCCAGGACGCGTCTCGAGCCAAAGAGGAAAACAACAGAAAGGGAAAAAAAGAAGAAGTTGGGATGTGGGATGCGCGCCCGCGTCGTCGATCTCGCTCCTTCTGTCTCCATCCTCTCCTTTTCCTCCCCTCCCCCGTTCCCCGTGGGCCGTTTGCTGATCAGGGTTCAGGGTCGGTGTGCGGCGTCCAGTCGGAAGTTTGGGATCAGCCCCTGTTGGCCCGTTGAGGCACATCCGCGCCCGGGAGTTTTGGGAGAGGGGGGGGGGGGAACTTGGAAGCGGACGTTGAAGAAAGAGGGGAAGGCGGCGTTGTGGAGCACGGCTTCTCGCTAGACTGAGGGAAAAAGGAAAGGCGGAATGGGGCCACCTGGTCGTTTTTTTTTTCTTTTCGGGACTTGCCATTGCGTGGTATTTTTCGATTTTCTTTCGTGTTGCTCACACGATTTGCCCGATTCGGAAGGGGGCAAAGCAAGAAGAGGACGCGGACGCGGTCGGCCGCGGAGAGTTTTGCAAGTCTGTTGTTGATGTTTGTTTTGGACGCGTTTGGCTAAAAGTAAACAAAACAAAAGGAGCTCGCCTCAGCCTGCTATAGCCCGGTGTTGGGGATATGGTGGCGGCCCAGGCAGAGGCCATCGGCATTGACCATGATGACAGTTTCGGCTTTGGGCGAAGGCGGCGGTGGCGATGGGATTCAAGTTTGTGACTGTGAATGACGCTAGCCTTGGAAGTTGGCCCTCGCCGGTGGCCCAGAAGGGGCCGTCTTTGGGGCTCTGGGGGGCACAACACGCTCTGTGACACACGCCTCCCCTTTTTTTAGGCATGTGATGGCCGCACTCACACGTTTCAAGTGTGAGCCTGCATTCTTGCATGCGGGTTGGAGGGGCAGCTGGTGAGACTGGACGACTGTCATCCTGTCATGCCACCGGCCCATGGCAGCTTTGGGCGACGGGAGTTGGACGGGAGAGTGACGCCTCCTTGCAGCCGCGTCGGGGTGACATCCAACGGGAGAAGCAGCAAGCGGTGTGGTCCGAGCGGATCTTGCATTTCCCCACACGCACTCCTGCGCCTGTCTCTCCCTGCCCCTTGCACATGATTGGCTCTGGGTGCTGCTCGAAGACTGATCCAAGACGGTGGAAGCTCTTTGACTGCCTTTGAGACGAAATTTTCACCGCTCAGAGTCTCGAACCCGCGCGATGGGAGCCGTTCGGTTCGTCCGAAGCGGTGAGGTTGACCGTGCGTAACAGAATGGTGTGCTCTGGTTGCCAGAAGAGCGAGGACATGCTGCTCTGTTTGCTGCATGTCGGACCAGATGGCGCCTTGAGACAAGATGATATCACATCCACCCATGAGCTGTCATCTGGCCTCTCTTCCGACTGCCTGCCGCCTGCACTTGTGACGCAGCGCTGGGCCGTGCCTTGCCTCTGGGGAACAATGCGTGGGAAGTTGCAGGAGGGCGCAGCCTCCCCTCTGAGACCTCACGCCCCCCTGGCCGGGGTGGTGGGGCGGCACGACGCTAACGTCAGGCACGACAGGGTCCCCTTGCCCCAACGCGTCCATTGAACGCGAAAACGCGTGAAATCAGCCAGGTAAACAACAGTGGGCGTCCCGTCTTTCTTGTGTGCTTCGCCGCGTGATCTGCCGTCCTTCAGGTTCCCTTCTGTCTGCACACTGGATGTGGTTGCCAACAGCTCGTCCCTGGAATTCCGTCGCCTCCCGGATCCTTCAGCAACCGTCGTCGATATTGCTGTGCCTCTCTCTCCCTTGAAGCAGCGTCCGTCCATCATTGCGTCAACCCCGCTGATCGCATCGGAAACCGGCATCCTGGCCTGATCGCATTTCCCCCCGCGCCCAGTCGCAAAGTGCGGGAAGCCTCGACAACCCCGATATCCACCCGTCCCGGCCGCACCTTCTCTTGCGATATGTGTGTGGCGAATCTCGGCATCTAAGGCAGGCAGGCAGGACTCGAGCATTGTTGGAGGACTGTTTCCAGCCGGGCAACAGGCAGTCGCGACGAACCCCAAAAATGCCTGACGGGCACCCGATCTGACGTGTCCACGCGCCCTTCGAGTCGTTGATCGCACCCTTCTGGCAGGAACGACCTATCCGTCAGCAACCAAAGATTCCAGCAACTTGAACTGGAAACCCGATCTTGCACTTCTTTCCGTCTTCGAGCGCCGACTGGCTTCGCCTCTTCGAACACAGCATTGCCTTGCTAAAACCGGCACCGACTGCACACGACAAAGTGCTGTTGTCGCCCATCGATTCCAGGTTCGCGATCGTGCGAGCTATTCCTTTCGGGACATTAGAGACCTTCACAACGGCTCTGCATCTCCCAGGTTCCAGATTATTCGCACAGCTTCTAAACGGCAGTTTGAGTCGTCGCATTTGGTCGCAGTTTGTGGTCGGCTCCGGGACTCTTTGGTCGGTTGTTAGAGGTTCTGGAGGTCGTGGATCACACCCTCGCTCACGACTCCAAGAGCGACTAAGCGACGATGTCGTTCTCAAACGGAAGCGGGGGCACACTTACACTCCCCTCGCCGACCCATGTTCACCACGTCGACGTCGGCTCCACCGTTCGATCACTCCGGAGATCGCTTTCGCGATCGCCTTCTAAATTCAGGCTGTCGAGCATTGCGTCCCCCTCCACTAATTCATTACGCCTGTCGCCGACCCCGTCAGCGAATGCGCAATTCGAGCAAGTCGCAACCGCACCCGGAACGGTCCCCACGACGCCAGCCTTCTCGGCGGGGCCGCTCTCGCCCACTTCTTATTCGGCACCACCCCTGCTCCAGACAACCGGCACTCCGTTCAGGCCAAGCATCAAACTCTCGGTGCGCTCCACGAGGTCAAAGCCAGTTACTCGGCCCCTATCTCGGTCTCGAGTATCGCCCAAGAGCCCCCTGAAGCGGGTTTTTGGCCCTTCGCCCGATTCCGGCAACCCGATTCCCCCGTCCACTTCGCTCGCCGAAGCGCGGGGCCAAGAAAACGCGACTCTTACTGACTGCCCCATCGCGTTGAGCCCCGCAACGCGTCGAAACCTCGAGCGGCCGTCGCGTCACTCAATGCATCTCGACGTCTCGGGGTCGACGAAAAACGGCCTCTCGAAATTCATGGAGGTCAACAACGAGCCGTTTCCCCCCATTTCCGTCAGCCCGCTCAAGCGGAGCGACGCGGCCATGGGTCTTGACCAGACGAGCTTCGGGAGCCCGGTCGCGAAGCGGCGGAGTCTCCACGGCATTTCGACCGCCGGAAGCGAACCCTCGGTTTTTGACCAGACCCCAGCGCCGCCTCAAAATTTCGACATTCATGAGGACGCCAACCACGAATACCAGCTGATTGGGGCCTTCGCCTCGCCGTTCCGCGACTCGGTTGCTTCGCCTACCCCGTCTGCACTGCCGAAGCGCACCTCTTCGCTTCGCAGGAGCACCCTGCAACAGCGCCATGGCAACAATCAGCCTTCCTTGGGCCGGCGTGCGGGCGAGAAGCAACTGGCACAACTCGCGACTGAGCCTGGTACGCCGGCCGCGCGCAGCAGGCCCAGGCTCTCACTGGACCAGTACGTCCCGCCTGAGGAGCGAGCAAACCCCTTCTCCCAAGGGCCCCTGCCCGGCGCAACACCCCACCCAGTTCAGCGTCCCCCGAACCACCCTCATCCGCTGTCCCGGCTTCTGTCGCAGTCCTCGTCCGGCTCGAGCCATACCGATGAGGAGTTCACAACCCAGCGGCCGCTGCTCCCGCATGTCCTGTCCAAGTCATTACCTCCTGGATCTCATCCGCCGGTAAACGATGCAGAAGGGACTGCGACTCCTCACTATAAAGGTGTCAAACCGTTGCAGTCGGCTTTTATGTCGACAGGCCTCGTTTCGAAAATGAACCGTAACCGGGACGGCGGTCCACTCGAGCACCCAGGAGCAAAGGTCACCACGATGCCGGACACCCCATGCAAAAAGCAGCCCTACTACTCGGCCACCTTCCCACCCCAGGGTGGTGGCAGCGGCGGGCGACGATCCCGCATTTCTTTTGGGAGCCCCTCCACGCCGTTCAGTGCGGTCGCTGCGCCCATTCGCGGGAACCTGTTTGGAACCCAGGACAAGTCCGGCAGCCTCCTCTTCCAACAAGTTCGCTCGGGCCACACGAGAAAGGGGAGCATGTTGAGCGTGGATGGCGATGAGCTTCCTGAAGCCCAAGATGACCTCCCTCCGACGCCGACAAAGAACTTGTTCTTTAAGTCGCTCACAGCGCCGGCCGAGGCCGCCCAGACACCCGGCGACAATCGTTCTTTCGCCGCCCGCGCTCCTCTGTTTTCCCTGGGTAGCGACCCGAGAGACACGAATGCCGGTTCCAAATCTGATGTCCATACTGCGTCGAACATGGATGTTCTGCAGGCCGACGGCTCGCCTTCTCTTGATGCCCACACCCGGCCCTCTACTCCCTTTTCCAGCGGCTCGCCCTCCCTCGGCTTCTCGTTCGCTTCCTTGGCCGGAAGCCGCGCCCATCCCGTCTCCTTTGCCACGCCCGCGCCCGCTAGGACTTCACCGGCTCTCTTTGCGACACTCAACAATGCCGCCAGTCAGTATGGGAAGGTTGACGCCGCCTCGGCAGCGAGCCCCGTGCACATGGAGACCATGTCGCCTCACACTCCCCAAGACGCGGCTGGATACTCGATGACACCGCCCGACCCGAGCAGCTTGTCCATTTCAAACTTGCAGGATGGGAATGCAAAGCTTTCCCGGACGCCGGCGACCCCCAGCAACTCGCAGGCACGGCAACTTTTCTCGAGTTTTGCCAACCGCCGACTGAGCATCACTCCTCAGAATGGCCATGGCCCAAGCGACGTCGACGAGTCGTTGGTCTCCCGGTTTGACAAGTCCGAGATCATCGGCAAGGGCGAGTTCTCTCAGGTGTATCGCGTTGTCAAGTCGTCCGCTCCTGGGTACTTCATGATGACCTTCTCGACAACCCCACGGACACCTTCGAGCCCAAACTCGGATCGGGTTTACGCCGTAAAGAAGCTTCGAATGCCGTTCCACGGCGTCAAGGACCGCAAGGCGAAGCTTCAGGAGGTTGTCATCTTGCAGTCCCTGCGCCACTCCAGTAAGGTCGTGCAGTTGATTGACAGCTGGGAACACCACGGCCACCTCTACATTCAGACCGAGTTCTGCAGTGAAGGCAGCCTAGACAGGTTTCTCAAGACTGTTGGACAGGCCGGTCGATTGGATGACTTTAGGATCTGGAAGATTCTTTTGGAGACAGCTCAGGTGAGTTGAAGTGTGCAAATCTCTGACTTGTTCGTTTGCTGACTCGAATTTAGGGATTATCTGCGATTCACCAGGCTGGCTTCATCCACCTTGATATCAAGCCCGCCAACATTTTCATCACCTTTGATGGTTATCTCAAGATCGGCGACTTCGGCCTGGCAACTGCCTGGCCGGCCGCCAAGGGCATCGAGGGCGAAGGCGACCGCGAGTACATCGCCGCCGAGATCCTGCGCGGAGAGTACGACAAGCCTGCCGACATTTTCGCCCTCGGCCTCATCATCCTCGAGATCGCCTGCAATGTGTTCCTCCCCGATAACGGCCCCACCTGGCAGGCTCTCCGGGCTGGCGACCTCACCACGGTACCTCCGCTCACATGCGGCGAAGCTGGTGCCATTGCCCGCGATGCCAATGGCCTGCCTATTGCGCACGACTCCGGCATTTCCCAAGTGTCAGACGGCCAGGAGATCGGGCTTGGTATCAGCCCTCGCCGCGGGTCCTTCCCCTTTGGAGCCATGACACACAACGCGAGCAACCTCTTTGGTGCGCAGAAGCGGACGGAGCTGCAACACCCACCCAGCTTCATGTTGGATCCGAACGACGCCCATTCCCTCGACAACCTCGTCAGGTGGATGATCGAGCCAAACGCCGCCGATCGTCCTACTGCCGAGCAGGTGCTGGCATCGGAACCGGTAACCTGGATTTCCAGCCACCGCACTGCCGGCGCGACCGTCTTTGAGGGCAACTGGGGTCCCCAGGCTGGCCCGTCCGTGGACGAGCTCGTCGACACCGAGATGATGGATGTTTGAACACTAATACAACACCCTGTCGATCTTGGAGCACAATCTCTGCTCTTGTGTCTAAGATGCTGGATATGCCGCCACTTTGGGGGCGCGACATCCAGGAGAATATGTCTGAGTAGTATGGAGTTGAATTGGTCAGCTATCAGAGCTGGATATCCACGGGGATGGGATGTCGAGGCCATTTGGGATCGGTTGATGTGCGGCTTGTATGGGACACTCACTTGGGCCACCGGTTTCAGCATTTTCGCAACGACGCCATGCTCGTTTAGGAGTCGACACGCTGGATGACGCCCACGACCATCATCCTGCATCTACTCGCGGTTCGGGTTTTCTTTGGCGGGCTGCGTGGCTACACCATCGGCATTTTCTGTTGGCCATGGGGTTTGGGAAACAACATTCTTAAGGGGCGGTCTGGCGCTCTTGGGACGCATGGCCCTCCGCGGCGACGGATGGGACAACAAACTGGGAGGTAATGTCGAGGACTCGGCGCTTGCCCGTGGCCTCGGGCGTTTGTTTCGGAGTTACAAGGGCGGTCGGGCTCTGAGTCTCGAGGACACCCTCAGCTCGGCCCCGTCCGCTGATCTTTTTTTGGGAGACGTGTATTATGGAAGCATCCATGCGTCCGTGTATAGACTACGGGGGTTGGCATTGCATTGCTGGCTGGCTATGGATTGGCTCTTGGCGCGCTGCATCGGCGCTCGCATCTTAGTTTCTTTTGTTCTTGGAGGACGGCGGAGGATCATCACGACAGTACGACGGAATGACACGATTTAGAGGCAAGACTACAGGTACTCTGTATGTACGTACTACTACCTACTAATAATTTCCTTTGTCGATCAAGAGAGGGATGGCTGTGGCTATGGGGTGTTCGATAGTTGCTCGACGTTAGAAGTATCCGATCAGTTGAATCAGTCTGCTGTCTGTGCTGTTCCTGGTGTGTCTGTCGTGTCGTGTCCGGAAGAGCATCTGACATCTCAGCGGAAAACGACGCCTGATCAAAACATGAAGAGTTCGTAATTTATTATAGGCAGCCCTCCCGAGACTGGGCGGTCTGCTCTCCTACCCTCATGCCATTCACAACAACAACTACACATTAAGGTAAGCACCGTATATCATCATCATGTTCCCAGTCCCAAGAGTGAAATCTGAACCATGATTCCTATTGTGTGTCCCTAACTCCTAGACCTGAATCCCTACCCATTACCCGAATCCATTCCCGAGAAAACATACTATAACTACGCCAGCCGTGCCGTACAATCACGCTACCCTACTCTGCCATGCCCAGCCAGACCGAACAGACGTAAGCAAACACCAGCCCACGCAGACAAGCTGATAAATCTCCCCGACAGCAACAGCACCCAAAGATGTAACCTAACAACCGTCCATCCATCCAACAGCCACCTACCCAAACACCTACAAACGCCCAGCAACAACCATCTACAACCTCCCAACAACCATCTACAAACCCACCAGCAACCCCCAAACAACAACCCCCCAACCATCACCACCACCACCACCACCATCACCAGCACCAAACCCCACCCACCAACCTAATCAAACCAAACTAAAGTAGGTAGAGAGAGAGTAAGAGTACATGAAATCACTCAAACCTCCCCCCGCCAAACAACCCCCCGACAGCCTTGCCCCGCCCCTCAACCCCCCGAAACTTCTTCGCCTCCCGCCGCCTCTCAGCCTCGGCCACGGCCGCGCGCCGCTCCGTCTCGCGCGCGAGGTAGCTCACGCCCGAGCGCTTGCCCGCAGGTTTCTTAATCTTCATGTTTTCGGTTCCTGCTCCACCGGGTCTGTTTGTGTTTGTGTTTGTGTTTGTGTTTGTGGGACCCGAGGTGGTGGTGGTGGAGGATGAGGTGGAGGAAGTGGAAAGGAGGGAGTTTGTTGTTGCGCGGCGGAGGAGGGCCGGCACCTTAAATGAGGAGGAGGTCCCTGTGGTGGCGGCGGTGAAGGCTAGTTTGTTGGAAGAGTTGGAAGAGGCGGTGGATGAGTTGCGTTTGAGGTTGATGCGGTCGATGATGGCCGGGGCGGGCTTGGTGCGGCGGCGGGGGTTGCGGTTTTCTTTGTTGCTCGAGGCGCTGGAGTTGCTGTGCGAGGACTGGGGACGCTCGTCGGCGTCGTCGTCGGACGAGCCGGGATCGGTCGCCGGGATGAGGGAGGAGGAGGCGTGGAAAGGCTCGTCGAGGAGGTTGGAGAGGGACTCGCGGATCTCGCCGATGTTGGAGGGCTTCTTGCCGGTTTTGGTGCGGCGCGGGTTGGGCGCTGGGGCAGGCTGCTGCGGCTGGCTGTTGGGGATGATGGCGGGCGGGCCGGTGGTTGAGCCCTGCGAGTCCTGGCTGTTTACCGCCGGGGCCGGCGGCGGCGCATGGATAAAGTCCATGTCGTCGTCGCTGCCGCGGTCCTCGATGGTTCGCATGAAGGCCTGGTTGCGCGGATTCTCGGCCACTTTGCTGATGCGCTCGTCGGCGTAGAGGGTGCGCTGCATCTTGGCGAACTGGCGGCGCTTCATGCGGCGGCGTGCCTCGCCGCCGTCGTCCGAGTCGGACAGGTCGTCCCAGTTGCCGTTGCGCTTGCGCCGGAGCTGCCCGGTCGTGACGTCGTGGAAGAGCTTCTCGACGCGCTTCTCGTCGTCGGCGCGCTCGCGGTCACTGTGGGGGTCAGCTTGCGCCTGAGAAAGACTGGGCCGGATGACTTACGCATAAAAGGCAGCCAGCTTCCTCTCGTCGCCCTCGTTCTCCTTGGTCTCGTCGTCAATCATCTCCTTGACCGACTGATCATCGTCGTCACTGTCTTCGCCATCCGCCCCGCCGAGCCCGGCATACTCGTCCTCGGACTCCTCGGCCTGCTCCTCCACCATGTCACGCGCCTTGCTCTTCTTCTTGTCGAACGCCTCCTTGCGCTTCTTCTCCTTGAGCGCGGCAGCATTCATAGCAGCGAAGGCGTTATTGGAAGTAGTGCCGAAGCCAAACTCATCAGTCTCGGCGCCCTCCATGGGCTCATCTTCCCCATCAGCGGCGCGGCGAGTAGGCGATGCCGGGACAACATCAGCCCTGCGCCTGAGCTTCCCGGTCCTCCGCACCAGCGGCGACTCTCCCTGCTCTTCAGCCTGGGTGCGGCCGGCGGGGACCGTCTCAACAGTCGAGAGGGGCGGCTCGACAAAGCGCTGGCGCAGCGGCGAGAAGTTGTGGAAGCCGGCGTCCTGGGTGGGCTCGAGGAGCTCGGACATCTGGGTCGGGATCGCGCCCTCCTCGAGGAAGGTGTCGAAGCCGTGCACCTGCGACTGCGAGAAGCGGAGCTGCACGCCCTGGGTCTCGGCCTGCTGCGTTTCCGGGTTCGGCTGGCTGTCGCGGATCATGTCCTCTGCGGGCCCCTGGGCGGTCTGGGAGAAGTTGGAGTCGGGGAAGGCAGTCACGTCGAAGGTGGGCCGCGGCTGAGAGGGCGACGCCTGGGTCAGCCCCATCTGGCTGTCGTCCATGGTGCCGGCGAAGATCTGAGTGAGGCCCAGGCCGGCAGGCCCGGCGACGGGGAGGCCTGGGATGAAGGTCTTTGTAGCGGACCGCAAGACCGACGTTGGCACGCTGGGGGACTCGGCGTTGCGGACTGACGGCGACTTGGGGAAGTGCGCCTTGGGCCGGGGAGTGGCCTTGACCAGGGGCTCAGCATCGTCTTCATCGTCAGTAACGATGGTGACGTGCTTTCTCGGCCTGCGTCGGACCTGCTTGGAGCTGGGAAGCTCCTCGTCCTCTGACGCCTGGTCGCCGACTTGCTCCCCAACCTCCTCAGTCTCGGACTCGTCCGCGACCTCAGCAGCATCATCAATCAGCCCCTCGTCACCCTCCTCCTCCGAGCCAGACAACTCAAGCTCCTTCTCCTCCACCTCCGCCTCCTCCACCTCTCCCTCCTCCACATAGTCCTCATCATCACTCTCATCATCCCACCCCAACGGATCCTCCTCCCCTGCATCGCGCCTCCTCTTCCGCTCCGCCTTGGCATCGTCCCTCTCGCGGTCCATAATCTCCTCGGCCTCCCGCCTCGCTTTAGCAACCATGTCCTCGACATCCAGCATCTCCCGCTCCCTCTCCTCGGCAGTCTGCACGTGGATGCCCTTGGCCCGCAGCATCTCCAGGTGGCGGTCCCGCTCGAGCTTCGCCTGCTGGCGGGCGCGCTGCAGCAGGCTGACGTGCAGCTCGCCGGACGTCATGGTGGTTTCCTGGTGCTGTTTCTTGAGCTTGTTGCCTGCGCGTGAGGGGGGCGTGGCCTTCTTGTCCGGGTCGTCGAGGTGGGCGAGCCGGCGGAGGATTTGCAGGGAGTGGGCTTGTTTGGCTTGGTTGGCGGGGATGCGGTCGAAGATGGCGTCCAGTTTGGACTTGCGGGTGGGGACGACTTGGAGGTCGTCGTCGTCGTTGTCTAGGGTGAAGGTGGCGGTGTTGGCTTGGAGGGCTGGGAGCTTGACGCGGATGTTGCGCTTCCGCGGGAGTTCTGCGGTGGGTTGCTCTGCCAGATCCGCGGCGGTTGCCTTGCCTTTGCCCTTGAGCTTTCTGCGGGCGGCGGCTGCTTGGATTTCCTCCAGGGTGGGAAAGTCGTCGACGTCGTCGACGTCGTCGACCTCATTAAGCGTAGTCTCTACTACCGCAGGAGGGACGTCCACAGACTCTCCCTCCTTTCCAACCGCCGGCGGCGAACTAGGCGGCGTCTCGGCATCCTTCATCTCCGCGTCGCTCTGCTGAACAGACCCCGGCGTTGGGGCACGGCTTGAGCTCGTGGCTGGCGCGGTCTCCTCAGCCGGCGCCGCCGCACCGCCAGGCTTGAAATTGAACCGCTCAAACAATGTCGCCTTGGAGATCTTCTTCTTGACCTTGGCTTCATGAGCGAGCTGCAGACTCCGGGTCAACCGCTGCGTCTCGCGGTTCATCTCCTCGAGCGCCTTCTTGCTGGCCTTGCGGGGGGGCCGTGCCGCAGCCGCTTCCTGGGTGAGCTTGCGGCCGCCGTCGTCGTCGGTGATGTTGTCGTCTTCATCGTCATCATCAGCCATGATATCGTCGTCGTCGTCGCGACCAGCTGCCTTTCTCCGCTCGGCCTTCTTGCGCGCCTCCTCGGCCTCCCTGGCGAGGCGCTCCTGTCGCTTCTTGGCGACGAGGGCCTTGAAGCGGGGATTCTTGGTCAAGCCCGTTGGGCTGGGGAAGCCGCCGTCGCTTTGATCTGCGGAGGGGGACTGGGGCTTGGACGGGGAGACGAAGAGCCCCGGGGAGTTGGGCGCGCTCTTCTGTGGGGAGATGACGGGACCGGGGGACGACGCTGCGTCCTGCGGCCTGGTCTCGGGGGTTGTGCTGCGTTCCCGGCGCGACATCAGCTTCCTTGGACGCGTAGTGATCACATCCTCCTCCTCGTCTTCTTCGTCTCCATCCTTGCCGGGCTCTGGATCGACATTGTCGCTGGTTTTCCTAGGCGGGCTGCTTCGCGTCGTGTTCGCGTCGTCCTCGTCCTCGGTCTCGGACTCTGATTCCCGGTTTTCGCTGCCGCGCGCTTGCATTCTGGCGGCCATCTTGCCGCGCGGGCGGAGGATGGCAGCATCCTCATCGGAGCTGCTGTCGGAGAGGGCATCAAAGCGGTTCTGCTGGATGAGGCGCGTGGTGGCCGTGGTGGGCGACACGCTGCGAGAGCGGCGCAGAGCGGGCGACGGGGACCGTGACGAGGCCATTGTGCCCGCAATTGGGGGTATTTGTGGTAGAAAATGTGATGGCGAGTGCTGGTTTACAGGCACATGCTGAAAAGTGCCCTAGAACTGGTGCTTGGTTTGAGAGAATGGGTGGATCGAGGAGTGGTCGGGGGCAGGGTAGAGCGTTGATATGGTGGGGAAAGACGCGCTGCAAGACGCGTTGGTGTAAGTGGGCGGGTCCATTACGCGACACCCCTGCTGTAACCCCCCTGTAAGCAACACCACCAAGCCCTGGCCAGCCATCCCAGGGCATGTCAGCTCCAAGATCCTTCGTCCGAAGCACCCGACTTCAATTGTTCAACTCCACGCTCATATCCATATCATCTATGCTGAACTAGGTACAGCCGGGGACGAGGCGTGCCAACCATCTCCGTCCCCCGAGGGCTTTTTCGGGTATCGTTCATAAAATTACAGTACAAAAGCCCTCCCATCTCTCCCATCCACAGCAGCCCCCTGCCTGCCCAGGTGGTATGTCCCCGATTCGACGCCAGAATGTGCCCGCCGCCCCTTTTGAGTCCACCCAGGAAGTTGTACAGGGCACGTCGCAAACCAAGAAAAATGCCAGTGCCGATGCAATGCCGAAGCAACCGGGCGCCGCCGCCCTGCGTAAACGCCCCATCCGCCAGACTCCGTGAAACTCCTAGGCAAAAAAAGAAAAAAAATGGCCGCTCGTAAATAGCACCCTCCGAGCCCCGCTGCCGTGTCAGCCAACCGCCAAGCAGGAGTCCAGAACCCCGTCGAGCAGGTTCCCGTCCCCCATGTCACCACCCTCCCACCACATGTCGTTGTCAATGTCCATCTGGTCGCCGTGCCCGATGCCGTTGGTGAGCGGCTCGGGGGCCTTTCCTGTCCCGTTCCCATTCCCATTCCCGCTCCCATTCCCGCTCCCATTCACGCCGGCCATCTCGACGTCGCCGTCTAGATCCGTAATCCTGTCGCGTCCGTCCACATAGGTGTAGTCGTCCCAGTTCTCCAGCTCGCCCTCCCGGTAGCCGTAGATGACTGATGTGCTGATGATGGGGAAGTTGGCGAGGCCGCAGTCGCCTATCTCGAGCGCGAGCCGGAGGTCGGCGATGCCCAGCGGACCGCGCTCGCTCGCGGCCTTGGCTTCGACGGGCAACAGTCCGGTCTTATCGCGTGTGACCTCGCCGCGGTGAAACGCCGCCTCCTCCCGCGCCAGCTGCCGCCGGTACTTGTGCGTCTGGACCCAGTTGTTGCCGGGGCCGAGCCCGGCGTTGCCCGAGTCGCCCGACGGGTTGCTGCGCGTGCGGCTGAAGATGGACCCCAGGACCTCCTTGATGAAGGTCTCGGTGGCGATCGACATGAACTGGGCTGCGTCTGGCGCGTGCCCCGATGCGAGGCCCGCCTCGTAGCAAAAGGGCAGCATCCGCGCCTCGATGTTGCTGACGTCTGGGAACTCGCCCGACTCGACCGCCAATGGTTGCGCATAGCGTTTCCTAATCTCGAGGTCAAAGTCTCCAGGACGTCAGCCGGACTCATTGACAGCCGGGGAGCGGTGCGCATACTCATCCGGCTTAGCGCGCCGCCGGCACTGGCCGGCACTTCGGCCGTCTTGGCAGGGCGCATCCGGGCATGGTCCGTAAACACGTTGGCCAGCGACTCGTATGGGTCAAACTGAGGAAGGTGGTCAGTCAGCATGGACTCTGCAATAATCCAATGCATGCCCCGGCTCACATCGTTGTGTACAAGGTCCTTGATGCGCCTCCGGTCACGCGCCGGGAGTTGCATGACCTCCCCCTTTAACCTCCGCTCCGCAGCATCCCCGGACACGGGCTTGCTCCCGGCCGTCGTCGACGGCTTGTCGTTTGCGCTGACCCAGGGCGCAAGGCCCTGGTCGGGCATCTCCCGCGTGACATTGCCGTACACGGCTGCAATGAGCTGGTTGTGGAGGTGTTCTCGGGAGCCATCGGGGGAGGCGAGGATGGGGTCGATGCGCTCGCTAAACTCGGCCTGGTTGAGGCGACCTACACCACACGGTCAGCATATATATACATTCCCAATTGGCCCAGTTGCGCCGTAGGCTGCGGTGCCGCACCGATCAGAAAGTTGGTTATGGCTTCTTTGTAGGTGGACCATTGCTCGGCGCCGATGGCGGCCTTGAGCGCCGTGTAGATGGGCTCGAGCTCGATGCGGGCCGGTATAAGCTGGCTGGTTTTGGGCGCCTTGTGTATTGACGGCACCGAGACATTGATGGACTGCTTCGAGAGGACCGGGGTCGAGAGGCTGATGGATGGCCGGCTCAGGGCGGCGGGGTTGATGTCGACCATGGTGGGAGCTGCTCGCGAGGTATGGCCGGCCACGGAATAAGCGAGCGCGCAAAGAAGGGCGTCAGGACCGTCGCGTGCGGGATGCTGCACAATCGTGGGGCGAAGCCGCGTTCATTTGCGCATCAAAATGTCGGCCGGGCTCATGCGATCGCGATTCCGGATTCAAATTGATGGACCCGGCATGGTGGCGCGGCCGAATGGATGATATTGTCGTCGGCTGGCTGGTCTGAGGTGGTCGGTCTTGGGTTCGGAGGTCGTTGAATTTTATGGAGCCTACAGCGACGACAAGCAGTGGACGTTGCGCTGGGAATCGAGCTGGCTGCGGCGCGAGGTACTTTGATTCGCACCAAAACGGGGCGTGCTGCCAGGTACCACACCCCACAATTCCGCCCGTGCTGCAGTGGTTCGAGCACTGCTGGCCCGGTCTTGGCATTCTTTTAGGCGCTCTTTTGTCCCCTCGTCGCGTCGCGTCTCCATCCTGCCCGTCGTCGGTGACGGACTGCCAAACCAACCCAACAAACAACCCTACATGATGCAATAAGCCAGCTTACCCCCAAGGTACACATCGCTGCAGACAGCGCAGCACCATGCAGCCATGGCCAACAACCCGCGCAACCGCGTCTCGAATGCCATCGACAGCCTGATCACGCACCTGGTGCCCGGCAACCCCCACGACGACGAGCACACAGCCCAGGAACGCCACGATGCCTCCTTCGAGCTCGTCCGGAACATCTTCGAACGGTGGGAATCCTCTCTCACGCGTCCACCTAAAACCAACCGCTAACACGCGCCCCCCAGCCCCAGTTCGCCCGCCATCTCGTCCGATGTAAACCATGCGTCGGACCTCATCAAGCGCAAGCTCATCCAGAGCAACCCCAGCCAGGCCCTGCGCTTCTCCAACCTCTACACGCGCCTGCTCTCGCTGCCAGTTCTCAACCAGAAATGGGCCATCCTGTACCTGCTCTACCAGCTCTCGGATTCTCCCGACCCGAACGAGCCCCTGCCCCTGAGCCCACCAAAACCGCCGCCGCAACGAGCACCTCCACGACCCGCCGAGAAGGAGAGGCGCTCGAGGACCTCAACAGCTGTCCCCACGCCCGAGGAAGAAGTCGTGAGCGACGCTTTTGCGCCCGGCGGCTTGAAGAAGATGCCCACGGAGAAGCCGAAGCGCGCCCAGGCCGAGGAGAGGCCACAGGCACCACCCCCTGTCGACGGCACACCAAAGAAGGCAGCAAGGGATGTCTCAATAAAGTCTACTCTGCTGGCCGACAACTCGAATGAGTTTGAGCCGACCGAGACGGGTCTCTTGAGAGATTTGCCCTACACACTCCAGGGGCTCTCGTCCACTACCCTTCCCTTCGCCAAGGAGACTGTCTTGAAACTACCCCCTACTCTCCCTGCGCCGATAATATCCCTTCTACACACTCTAGCCGAGCCCTCATTGTTGTACAGGGGACTAGCAAATTTCGTCAAGTCCCCCGCAAAGGGTCTGCTTGGCCAAAGCTTGCGAGCCGCCATCAACAACGAGCTCCGGTCGTACCTCACCCTTGTTGCGACCCTCGAAGCGCAAATACGACGGGCCCTCTCTGCTCTCGATGAATCTGCGCCTCGCGGTGGTATTGGTAAGGCAGGCGTCACCCTAAAGCGTTGTGTTGTGTGGACTCGAGAGGCGACCATGGGCTTGCGGCTCATGTCGCTGATCGCCGAGGAGAGCAACACCAAGCATGGCGGCCAGCTGATCAGCATGATCCATGGCTTTTCGACCTCTCACGGCGACCCCGTCGTAGCAGCCTTTGCGGAGCGGCTGCTCGCAGACGTCACTCGCCCATTCTACGACATCCTCCGGCGCTGGATCTACGACGGCGAGCTGTCGGACCCGCACCTGGAGTTCTTTGTCAGGGAGCAGAGCCCCAACGACGAAGACCGCAAGGAGTCCAAGGCCAAGGGCCAGGCTAGTGTCTGGAACTCCAAGTACGAAGTCGTCGACGGCATGGTCCCCAGCATCATCACGGCCGACTTTGCGCAGAAGGTCTTCCTGATCGGAAAGTCGCTCAACTTTATCCGCCACAGCTGCGGCGACAGTCAATGGGTCGACGCCTACAGCAAAACCTCATCCAAGCAGCTCAGCTACGGCGACACGGCGACACTCGAGACGTGGATCGACGAGGCATACAAGACGACGATGCGGCGCCTGATGCACCTCATGAGCACCCGCTTCCACCTGTTTGACCACCTGCAGGCGCTCAAGAACTACATTCTCCTCGGCCAGGGCGACTTCATCGCCCTCCTGATGGAGTCCCTCGCGGCGAACCTGGACCGGCCGGCCTTTGCACAGTACCGGCACACCCTGACAGCCCAGCTGGAGCACGCCATCCGCGGCTCCAACGCCCAGTACGACAGCGAGGAGGTCCTCCGGCGGCTCGACGCCCGCATGCTGCAGCTCAGCCACGGCGACATCGGCTGGGACTGCTTCACGCTCGAGTACAAGATCGACGCGCCCGTCGACGTGGTCGTGACGGAATGGGGCAACCGCCAGTACCTCAAAGTCTTCAACTTCCTCTGGCGCGTGAAGCGCGTCGAGTTCGCCCTCTCCGCCACCTGGCGCAAGTGCATGACGGGCTCGCGCGGCGTACTCCAGACCTCGGACGACCACGTCCTCCAGACCTGGAAAAGCACCCGCGGCGTGCTCGCCGAAATGGTGCACTTCGTCGGCCAGCTGCAGTACTACATCCTCTTCGAGGTCATCGAGTCGAGCTGGACCGAGCTGCAAACCAACATCCGCAAGGAAGACTGCACCCTCGACGACCTCATCACAGCGCACACCAAATACCTCACCGCCATCACCCACAAGGGCCTGCTCGGCGCCCGCCGACGACAGTACCACGACTCTCTCAAGGAGGCCGGCGCCGCCTCCCAACAACAACAGCAACAAAGCCGCGACGACCCCACCCCCTCCTCCACCACCTCTGAAGACCGCAACTCCTACATGGTCCAGCTCAGCGAGCTCCTCCGCACCATGCTCGCCTACCGCGACTGCGTCGACGGGCTGTACAGCTGGTCCCTCTCGGACTTCACCCGCCGCCAGGAGGCCGACGCCGTCAGCAACATGATGATGCACCGCAACAAGAAGCCCAAACTCTCCTCGGGTAAACCGGCAATCACCAGCAGCGTCGACCTCGACGACCCCTTCACCACCACCACCACCACCTCCTCCTCAGACTCTACAGGGGATGGTAACGATACGCTCAGATCGGAACTACCCGCCCTGCGGGACCGGCTGGCGCAGCTCGGCGCGAGCTTTAAGGCCAGGCTGCAGATTTTGCTGGGGGATCTGGCGTACCAGCCGGACGTGGATATGCGGTTTTTGGGGGTGTCGATGAATTTTAATGATGTGTATCAGCCGGTCAAGAGGAAGAGGGCCGCGCCGGGGAGTGGGGGTGCTGCTGTGCACGGGCAGGGGCTGGGGCAGGGGCTGGGGCAGGTTGGGGGGAATAGTTCGAGGGCGTAAGGGCTCGGTGGGGGGATGGGGACAGATCATATTATACCTGTTGCGCCTGGGGGGGAGGGTTTGTCGGGGGTTAGGGGGTTGCATGGCTACCTTGGGGGGGTTTATTTACATTAGCCAGGGGCGTTATGAGGGATCAATCAGTATGGTGGATGGATTATGGGATTGGTTCAGTTGATATCTCGGACTGTCTGGCTGGGCCTTTTGGAAGCATGGCATAGCTATCTTTGGGGCTGGAGGGGATATAAATCGATGAAACTCTTGCATTGTTTGTTTTTCTTCAGAGGTTTGTCTCCTCATTCTCTCTGGGGATATTGTCAACCCAGCTGCTGTGCTCTATGCTATTTATTGATTCACCACCCACCCAGCCACTGTTCATCATTCGTGCTTTTCATTCCGATGCAATACATTTTCCCTTCCTGTAACAACCAACCATCCTTTTATATACATCCCCCCCTTTTACGGTATCTTCCCCCCCTCTCCACCACCAACCCCCGACGTAGAGGTAGGCAGGTAGGTATATGTCTACAGCCACTCAACACCCCACGTCTCCTCGCCCGCGCGGAACGGCACCACCTCGACGCCCTCCCCCCTCAGCGACTCCTCGACCTTGGCCCCGTTGCGCGTCAGCCGGATCTGCCGCGTGGCAGGCGGCACGCCGTAGAATTGCCGCCCGTACTCGGAGAAGAACCCCTTCAGCACGTCGTCGGTCACGGAGGATGCCAGGATGTCGCCGCGGGTGATGGCTTCTTCGAGGGCTGTTAGGACCTGCATCACGAACCTATTAGCTTTGGGCGGGGGGGGGGGGCAAAGGGTCAAAAAGGAGGGGGTAAAAGGAGGGGTTTTAAAAAGGGGAGGGGGGCATACGTAGCCCAGGGCGTAGGGCTGGGTGAAGACGCCTGCGGCGGTGTTGCCTTTGCCCTTTTTGGAGGTGATGTCGTGGGCTGGTTGCAGACGATGCATGTTAGCTTGTGGAAAGAGGGGTGAGGAGGGAGGGGTGATACGTACGGGCGCTGTCGGTGCCGAGGAAGAACTTGCCGTTGCTGGTGACGACGGCGTTGAGGAGGGCGCGGCGGTCCTCGGGGGACTTGGCCGAGGGTTTGCAGTAGTGGTGCTGTCGCCGTTAGTAAGATGGTATTGTGGTAGAGAAGGGAGAGGGACGTACCACGTTGGCGGACCAGTCGTCGACCAGGAGGGAGAGGTGGTGGGCGGTCTGCCATCAAATTAGCACCAGCACATATCGCACCTTAGGAGTCAAAACCTACGATAGTCCCCACGACGTTCGGACCCAACGACTTGACCGCCTCAACCGCATCCGCCGAGGTGCAGTGCTCCAGCACAATCTTCAGCTTCGGGTACTTGTCGACCAGCTCCTTCAGCACCGGCAGGAAGCGCGCCTCGGCGTTCATCACCGTCACGCCGTCTGCCGCGCTGCTGGGCACCTCGCCGTGCAGGTTCAGCACCACACCCTCCTCCTCCATCGCCTTGAGCACCTCGTGGAACGGCTCGAACGAGACCACCCCCCACTGCGAGTTGGTGGTCGCGCCGCGGGGATAAGCCTAAGTGCCTAGTCAGCCAGCCACGCCCCTTTTCACCCAGCCCCGTCACCCCCTCAACCACCCAAACGAACATAAAACAAACAAAACACACCTTAACCCCCGCAATACCCGCCCCCTTCCCCTCCCTAATAACCTCGGGCGTCACGCTCTCATGCAAGTAAAGCGACATGAGGTAGTTGACGTCCCCGTCAAGCCGCAGCAGCGCCTCCTTGTAGGCCAGGGCCTCGGCGACCGACACGACGGGCCGCGGGGCCAGGTTGGGCATAACAAAGACGGTGTCGACGCCGGCGCGGCGGATGGTCGGCGTGACGAGGGCGGCGATGGGGCCCGGGGCGTTGCGCAGGTGCACGTGCATGTCGGCGGCGGCCGGGAGGGTGTAGCTGTCTTTGAGGGCCATTTTATATAGGTGGTTATCTGGGGATTCTTATGGGATGAGTTTTTGAGTTTTGAGTAGGTAGTGAGTGAGCGAGTGAGTTGGTCGGTATCATGGAGGGGCAGTCGGGTTGAGTGTGGAGGGGTTTATTTGGTGGGGTTGGTGATGGCTTGGCAGGGGAAGATTGGGGATGGACGTGTAAAAGGGTTAGGGTTATTGGACACCTTCACTTCATTCTGTCTCTTGGAGCTTCTTGTGATATTTGCGTTGGGTTGAGGAGCAATTGGTAACAGATGGTGTACCGGGCGGTATTCAGGCAGACAGGCACAGCAAATGTTGAATTCGGTGCCTCACCGCCGACGGAAGGACCGGACGGAATGGACCTCCACCTGCCCCGGCTCACTTACAAATCAGCAAAAGTCTCCGGAAGGGACGTCTCGACTCCAAGGTTTGACTTGCTCCAACACAAAACACACAATGTGAGAATTGAGAAGGCCTTTTATTTTGATTATTTGTTTTGCCACATCCCGGCTCAATTGACCTCTGTGGCGCGTCCGGAACATCCGAGTCGAATGTGAAGGTGAAACTCTAAAGATGACGACCTTCAACGCACGCCAGCACGACGACAGCTCGGCAACCTCGCCCACCGTGGCCGAGGACACGCCCCTGCTCCGCTCCGAGTCCAGCTCCGTGACCGCCCGGGATGCCTTCCCCGCCAGCGACCGCCAGCCCGGCCTCGTCCCGGAGCAGCCCCTCGGCTGGAAGCGGATGACGTGCATCGTGTTGAGCATGTGGGCGCTCATCTTCCTGCAGGGTGAGTCTAGTCCCCTGCGTTACTGTGCTACTGCTGCGATGCGTGATGCTGACCCCACGCAGCCAGCAACATGAGCGGCATCTCGACAACCCAGTCCACCATCGCCGCCGACCTGGATGCCTACGAGTCGGCCATGTGGTTCACCAGCGCCTACATGATCAGCCTGTCCTCGGTCGCCCCGCTGGCCGGCCGGCTGGCTATGATCTTCTCGCCCGCCACCATGATTATGCTGTCGTCGGGCTGCTTCGCTGCTGGAGCGCTGGTCACCGCCTTGGCGCCGACCTTTGCCGTGTTTATCCTGGGGCGGGTCATGTTGGGCATCGGCAGCGGCGGTATCATGACGCTGTGTATGATACTGGTGATCCAGCTCACGTCCAAGAAACGGAGGGGGCTGTGGATCGGGTTGACCAATGCTGTGGGTGTTGCATTATTACCCTTCTGAAGTGTCCGAGCTAACAAACTCAGGGGTTCACGCTTGGTGTGTCGGCAGGCGCAGTCGTGTTTGGCGCCTTGCTGCCGGTACTGGGATGGGTAAGCAACCCCCCCTTACATGTACGACCCCGAACGTTGCTAACAGTCCACAGAGGCTTCTGTTCGGAGCCCAAGCCCCGATGGCCGCCCTCGCCGGTCTCGGGGTCAGCCTCAGCATCCCTCCCTTCACGGCCGATGAGAATGTCAAGGATAAGACGACCCTGCAGAAGCTCGCGGGCCTCGACTATGCCGGTGCTGCATCCTTGGTATGCCTTCAATGCCCTACCCGAGAAACTCAGATCTAACCTTCCAGACCGTCACAATCGTCCTCTTTCTCTACGGCCTCTCCGGGACCATCCAGCCCCTGCCCATCGCCCTCTCTCTGATCACTCTCGCCATCTTCCTAGTTGTCGAATCCCGCGCCAACGACCCCGTCATCCCCCTCGCGGTGCTCAAATCCCGCGGCGTCTTGCTGTCCTGCTTCTCCCAGCTCGGCTTCATGGCCGCCCGCTGGACAGTCCTCTTCTACGCGCCCATCTTTGTCCTCGCCGTGCGCGGCCTGTCGCCCGCCATCGCAGGCTCCATCTTGATCCCGACCAACGCCGGCTTCGGTCTCGGCGGCCTGCTCGTCGGCGCCTTGCACATCCGCCACACCGGATCATTCTGGTTCCCCGGCCTTCTCTCCCTGTCCCTCTTCTCCGTCACCCTGTTCGCGCTCGCGTTCGTAAGCAACGCGGCTGCGTCGACCGGGCTGTACGTCGCCGTCGTCTTCGTCAACGGGCTGTGCACGGGCGCGGCGCTCAACTACACCCTCGCCCACCTGCTCCACCTGTCGAGCCCGGACGTGCACTTCATCGTCACCGGGCTGCTGTCCACCTTCCGCGGGTTTGCGGGCAGCTTTGGCACGGCCATCGGCGGGGGCGTGTTTACGCGCACGCTGCGGGATGCGCTGACCGAGGGGTTCAGGAGGCTAGATGGTGGTGAGGGGCTGGGCAAGGCGAGGGAGAAGCTGATTACCGTGCTTATTGGCAGCCCGGCTGTGGTCTGGAAGGAGGGTGTTTTGAGTGGGGCCGAGCGGGATGTCGCTGTGCTTGGGTATGAGCGGGCGTTGGACGTGCTGTACAAGTCGGCGGCTGCCATGTGTGTGTTGGTATTGGTTATGCAGGCCGGGACGGGGTGGGCGGCGCCGGCGGAGAAGGGAGATGATGAGGAGTTTGAGGATGCGGTTGCTGAGGGGGATCGGGCGATGGAGGCCTGATTGTCTTTCGAAAGTGTGCTCTGCCGCTTACAGCCTTGTATGTAAAACAGAACGGCGTATTGTCACTTCAATAGAACGGCCATGCTTCCTTGTCAATCAGACAAGCGTCCGCCAGATAAATTGAGACTATAGTACAGCGCGGTATGCCGACCGCGTTCATCGCGTGCTATCCCGAAGCATGAGCACAGCGTCGTGTGGTAGTCAGATAGAAGGCAGCCCCCGTGCTAGATGGCCCCAGCCAGAAACGCCTTCCGCCAAGATGGATTCCCGCAATGCATATTCGCAGGCGACTTCCTCACTTCCAAAGATTTCCTCCCTTCCTTCTTACAATCATCTTACATCTCCTTGTGGGAGGACTTGTTCTCGTCGACGCTGGAGGCGCTCGACGGGCTCTCCGTCTTGCCCTCCTCGTCCTCGGGGCCCATGTTCTCCTCGAAGACGGGCTCGGGCTCGTTGACCTCGAACTTGGTCTTGAAGGTGTCGAGGCTGCCCACGCTGCTGCTGTTGGAGCGGCGGCGGGCGTTGGTGAAGTTGAAGTCTTGGTCGACCACTTCGTCGCCGACGTTGCCCCTGTGACGTGTGAGTGGCGTGCCGTGCATTACGGGATGAAAGGGAGGCAAAGTGCAAGACTTACCAGTTGGCCCGGCCGCCGCCGTTCTTCTTGGTCTTCTTGGGGTCGGCGTCCGCAAAGCCGCTCTTGGCAAAGTACTTGGGCAGCGTGTCCTGCGGCAGGACCGTGCCGTCGGCCAGGCCGGCGTGGTCCTTGTCGTTGAACTTGTGGGAGCGAGTCACTGGGAAGAGAGTTAGGCTGATGATGTCATGCCGACTGTAGAAGCCGGGGCTTACTCTTGAGAGACTGGGGTCGATGTGAGGAGAGAAGAGAGTGAATGCGGGCTGTTTAGAGTACGGTCGCTGGGTCGAGGTCAGTGTCGTACAAGACGATGCGGGGTTGTTGCTCGGATAAGTGCTCGGGCAACGAGGGGCTGCAGCTTGGAGGGATAACTCACCTCTGCGGTAGTCGTTGATGTCACAGATGGGCAGAGTTGAAAATCAGTTGCCGGTGGCCCGGATGATATGCACAAGCTGTGGTCTGGTTCCCGGTGATGGATTGGGATGGAAACAGTCGATGGGTGGCGGATGGTTGATGGGTTGGTGATGAGTCTGAACACTGAGAGAAATAGGGATGAGGCAGAGGAATGGGAGCTGCCAGCCTTTAAAGGCATCGGGAAGCTCCCAATGGGCGACTTGGCGTCGACCAGTCACAGCTCAACCTGATCAGGCGAGCAGCTCCAAAGGGCAAGAACAAGGGGGGCCGGGGCGGGACACCGCAGCGGGGAGTCAAGGAGGCGTTTGGGGGGAGTCGCGTGATATGGTGTAAGCGGGTACAGTGGTTGTATGAGTCTGGCCTGACCTTCACTTCTGGTAACTCTGTGATCTGCACCATGACTACCCCCAAAACTGACGATCTGGATCGCCAAATCCCCCAATTTACCCATAGTAGGATTTGCACACCTTTTCCTTGCCAATTGAGGCCCATTGAGGGTCAAATATGCTGCGCTGTCCCTTTGTGCCCTCCTGTTCTTTCCCGTTCGTTCACTCATGTCTGGAGCGTGCCGGGCTGCGTGTGACATCAGCTTCTCCACTCAGTCTCAGGGACCCTGGTCCGCCTGGACGCTGAGCATTTTGCGGGGTAGCGTGACACCATGCTGTTATTGGCTAGCGCCTTACCGGCTGGCTCCGGCTGGCATGCCGCCGTTGGCTCGCCTGCATGAGCTGGAATCTTCCATCACAAGGCCAGAGGAACCCAAGGGTTCTTATCCAGGGCTCGCCAGGTTGGTCTGAGAATGGTTGCGGCTGTCTCCTGAAGCTCCGAAGGTGTTGCATCGAGTTTCTCGGGTTGCATGTCGCTCCTGATACGATCAGGCCAGCTTCATCCCGGCCGTGCCGGCGGCTGTCATTCATCCAGGGCCCATCAGGCGATCCGACGACTCGACATGGCCTCTTGGCGACTGCAGCTTGGACCAGCCGCCAAACTGAAGGGTCCAGAGTTCCAACCCAACCTGTAATTGTTCAGTTTAAACACTCGATCGGGTGTGTTGTGATCAAGGGTCTACAACCTCCTTTCCTGTCCTTCTTTTCATTTCACATCTACTTCGTACCGCGAGTTAGGTATCTAGAGTCCTTCCTCCCTTTTCCTTCAATTCCCTGGCTTCAAGTTATTTACTTCAAGATGAGTCAACAGCGAAGGGAAGGAGCTGGTCTCGTGACCACCCACATATGTCTCGGCACTGCTCGGCGGGGCAACACCGAGGTAGGCGGCCAACAGCAGCTGTGCCTTGAGCCATAGGGATCGATTCTCACATAGTACCAGATAGATGGAAAAGATCCAGGAAGGAGAATGACGAAGTCGTTATAACTTCATTCCAGCAATGGCTCTTCAATGACTCTCGGTGAATCGATCACCCGCGGACAGTGCGTGCCGATATCGGCCGTCACCGTAGCATACTCGTACAGCAAGCAATAGCACTGTCTCCGTGTAAGCTAGTTATCATCTGATCAGCATTTGGCTCGGGGCGGCAGCCACATCTTCTCTCTGCCCGTAGTTGAAATAAACTATTCTCCAGTGTTGGTGTCAACTGAAAGCGTTCAATCTGCAAGGGATTATCTGTCTGCCTGCTTTGTGGAGCAAACGACCACGTTTTACACGGACTCGCCGCCCGCACTGTGCTGTGTTAGTGGCAATGCTTGGTAATGCACACGATTGGCTGACAGCGCTATCTCCGCTGTAAAAGTGAGCAACTCCACGGAAATTCTCGCCATTACCAATCTTATCGCTCCGTCACCCCTCCTTGCAGATTGATAACCAACCCATTGAACGCGATCGCGTATTCAACGCCGCCGCCATTCATCACCCTCACCTCTCCCCTTTTCTCACCAACAACCACCGAAATCCCCAATCACCAAACCAATCTCCCAGATTTCCAACCGCCGCCAAAATGCCGCCCATCGCCCTAGATCTAACCCCCGACTTCGACCCCCCCACCACCACCACCACCACCAACAATGGCCCCTCCACAACAACACCATCAACGACCGCAACAACGAAACGAACCCTCCTCCTAGCGCCCCCCTCCCTCGCCTCCCGCCAAGACCGCCTCGCGTCCCTCTTCACCGCCCACCCGCGCGCCACCACCGACCTGCAGATGCTCGACCGCCTCGCGGCGGGCCTCGTCTCCCTACCCGCCGCCACCTACGACCTCGTGCTGGTGCTGACCGACCCGGACGGCTCGCGGCGCGCCGAGGCCGCCGCGCTGCTGGGTGATCGCGCCGTTTGGACGAGGTTGGTCCCCGCTGTCAGGGCGGGCGGGAGGGTGGGGAGTGAGGATGGGAGTCTTTCTTCCTCTGCTGCTGGGAATACGGATGCGGGGGAGGAGATGCGGGGTGTGAGGAGGGAGGCGGTGCTGGCTGGGCTGGTTGCCGCGCCCGAGGGGGGGTTTGTCAAGCCTGAGTATGAGGAGGAGGAGGTCGTGCCGTTGCGGTTTGGGTTGGGGAAGAATAAGAAGGGGGGTGCTGCTGCTGCTGCTGCTGCGCCGGCGCCGGCGGGGGTGGGTTTTGTGGATTTCAGCGATGATCTGGATTTGGACGCGGAGGATGACGACGATGTTATCGACGAGGAGACGCTGCTCACCGAGGAGGACCTGCGGCGGCCGATCCAGCAGCCGCCCGAGTGCGCGCCGCAGCCGGGGAAGAAGAGGCGTGCGTGCAAGGACTGGTATGTCTTGAACCTCTTTTCCACTCGACATTCGAAGCTAACAACCCCAGCACATGCGGCCTCGCAGCGCGAATGGAAGCCGAGGACAAGGCGCGGCGTGCCAAGGCGGACAGCGACCTCAACACGCTGAAGCTCAAGTCGGAGGACCTGAACGAGCTCGACTTTACGGTCCAGGGCAAGACGGGGTCCTGCGGCAGCTGCTACCTGGGCGACGCCTTCCGGTGCTCTGACTGCCCCTACATTGGCCTACCCGCATTCGTATGTCTACTCTTCCCCAGTGGTATGATCCGAAAACACAGGATAGCTAACAAATTGAGAAGAAACCCGGCGAGGAAGTCAAGATTATGAACAACACTGTCCAGTTGTAAGGCACAGCCCTGCATGCCTGATATGAACACGGAAGTGGAGGATATGAGATGTCCAAGCCACCGGACAGGGTCTCGCTGAGGAACGCTGGGGCGGGGGGCTAGACGCTGATCGGTGAGAGGCGACCTCTACGGTTTGCTCCCATCGGCGTCCGCATAGGATAAGGAAGCAGTTATGTCGACCGTCAGAAACAAAGGAGGCCGTCGACAAAAGATGTGGTTTGATACCTAGATTTCCAAGGCCATGGTTTGGCGATAGAGCCATGCCTACTTACGGCAGCAATGATGAGCAATGACCAACGCGCTGTTTTATGATCCAACTACGCTATAGACCAGCCTAACTAGCGAACCTCGTCGCATAGTCTCTATCCCGGAGATGCCCAGTAGGATGCGCCTGGTTTTCCAAAAGCGACAGACTAAGCAGACGCTGAAGCACCGCCATTCCAATTGCGCCTGGCCCCGGCCATGATTTCTACAACACCCGCCCAGCCATATATGTACTATGTACGTGGTATGAAACACTTGATCTTTCAACCCCCTACCCAAGCCGACCAAATAGATCATGAACTCCTCGCCGCCTTGCCCTGCCCATTTTCATTTTCCTTCCCCTTCCCACCACCACCACCCTCCTCCTCGTCCTCATCGCTCTCCCCGCCCAGACTGTACCTCACATCCGTCTGCCCCTCGGCAGGCGAGCGCACATGCAGCGAATCCAGCTGCGTCTCGTCAAAGTCGCCCGCCTCGACATCCCCCCTACCGCCGCGCCCACCGCGCAGACCGCGGAACCCGCCCAGCCGCTCCGACGAGCTCGAGTGCCCCGCCACCCGCGCACCAGCCCCGCTCTCGCCGCCCGCCAGGCCCTGGTACCCGCGGCGCTTGCGTCGCTCCCGCCAGACGAAGTACCCCCAGGCGGCGGCGGCGACGGCGACGATGACGAGCACGATCTCGCCCGACCGGCGGTAGGCCTCCCACTTTGCGGCGCTGAGCTTGGCCTTCTCGGCCTCCTGGTCGGCGGTGCCGTTGCCGGCGGTGCCGCCGACGGTGGTCTCGGGGCCCTTCTCGCCGTCGAGGCGCGAGTCGGTGGGGGCGCCGCCGATGGAGCTGATGTCGACGCCCATGAAGCGGTCGAGCATGTCGCGCGTGCGGCGCGGGTAGTCAAAGGGCACCATGTGGCTGGCGTTGTAGAAGACGACGTACGTCAGGTTGCGCGCCTCCTGCCAGAAGCCGGCCGACTCGCCCTCGAAGGTCCAGTCGCGGCGGGGCGCCCACGTGCCCGGGGAGAGCTCGAAGCCGCGGCCGCCGTTCCAGGCCATGCGGCTGATCAGGGCTTCGGTGCCCAGGTGGTTGCAGATGAGGTCTTCGGCGCCCGAGAAGAGCATGATGGGGACCTCGGAGAGGATGTCCGGGAGGAGGTCGATCGAGGGCCTGGAATTGACGGGGCGGAAGTTGGAGCCGACTTGGCCGTCGCATTCGACCCAGCCCGTGACCTTGTTGGGGTTGACGTGGAGGGCTTCGACGACGTCCTTGCGGCGGAGGTACGGGGCGGCGTGGTCCAGGTCGGGCGGCCAGTTCATGCCGCAGGCCGGGTAGACGTCCTTCAGCCGCACGTCGTACATGTTGTAGCACTCGAGCTTGTTGTTGTTGCCGCGCGTGGCCGTGAGCTGTAGCATGTCCTGGAGGATCTTTTCGCACTCGTGGGTGTCGGCGGCGCCCTCGGCGACGGCCAGCTGCTTCTGGCAGATGCGGAGCTGGACTTCGAGCTTGTTGGCGACATCGCTCCCCTTTTGCACGAGGCCCTTTTCGAAGGCGAACTGGAGGTATGCCTCGTACTGCTCGGGCGGCGAGATCCATCCGTTGCCGATGAGCAGGCCCTTCAGATTCCACTTGTGCTTCGTCGCTGGGAGCTTGTTCCGGGCGAGGATGTGCTTCGCGATGTAGGGGATGTACTGGCCAGCGTACGACTCTCCGGCGAAGTAGATCTAGACAGCCAGGTCAGAAAGTGTGATAAAGCAGCAGACTCGGGGAAACCCACATCGTCGTGTTCATACTCTGGGAACAGAGCATACCACTTCTCCAAAAAGACAACGAACTGTTCTGCCATGTCGTCCAGCTCGCGCACGAAGGAGTTGGTATCGACGTAGCTAAAGCCGGTGCCAACCGGGTTGTCGACGAACAGGACGTTGGCAAACTCGTTCCAGGCGCCATCGTTGTAGATCAGCGTCTTGTCGTCCTTCAATCGGTAGGGGCCGATCTCCATCAGGGCGCCGTCCTCGGAGCTGCATCCCGGCCCGCCGTTCAGCCAGATGACTGTCCGCTGCTTGTTCGCGATGTGTTTGTTCTGGAAATGCCAAAAGAATAGGTTGCCGTTGTGTTCGGGGGTGATCTCGATGTGCCTTGAGCCACGATGTCAGCCTCGTCCTGCGGTGTCCTTTCGCCCTGGCAAGGGAGCTTACCCAGCATGCATCTTTATCAGGGGTCCCTCGGGTGCGCCGGGAAGCGAGTGGACAAAGTAGTCGCCGGCGGCCTTCTCGGCGGCGGCCAGTGTCGCCGTCCATGGGAGGGTGAGGGCGGCGAGGATGGCAGGCAGATGCCTCCAGCCCGTCGATGGCCGGCTGGGAGCCATGGTTGCGCCGTTGCGCGGGTTCGAAGACGTCGAGTCCGGCAGCCCCGAAATGGAGTGGACCGGAGAGGGCGACGGAATGCTGGCTACCCAACGGTGCCAGTGACAGTCATCGGGGCGACGCGAAGGTGAAAGGAAGTAAAAGTCGAGATAAAAAGAAGTGTTGCAATGCAATGCGCGGGAAGATGTGTCCTGAGACGGACGGGATGGAGCGCCTGCAAGCGGCTGACGACTGCTGCGGCTTGGCGTCTGCAGGCTAGCCTAAGCGGGAAGTAAGGTACCTAGGTAGAATATGAGCACGATATCAGGACCACGATTAGCAGCCGTGCAACCACAACCATGGGACCTTGAGAAGGGGTTCTATTGTTTCCCTGCCTAGCTCTCGTCTTCTCGCACTCGGTGTTTCACCGTGGGAGCCAACTTGGAACGAACAAAGCTGACCCGCACTCCTTCCGGAACAGGGCCTGAATAACACGCCGCATTCCTGACGGCTGATTGCCTGGAGCTAGTGTTTGGATCAAATCCTTCGCCGGTGTCCTGAATTGTGCCCGGACTGTGCAGCACCTATGCCCTGGTTAGCCTGCTGCTGCTTGATGTTGGCAGTTTTCCGGCAGCTGATGAATGGGGAAGAAGTGGAAGCGTGCTCCGGGAGTTCGGGGCACATCAAGTGGGGCCCGATCTGCCGGCTCCGGCTTGGCAGCCCCTCTTGGCATCGGGGGCCATTTCTTTTGTTAGCAGAAGCTAAAATTTCCATGCATCACCACTCACCACGCCGGTTCCTGGATGTCTCGGGTAACCGTCAAAGTTTGAATACTATTTTCTGGTGATATATATTCAAAGGCCTGATTCCTGTGCTTGCCTTTTCCCCTCACCATGGCCTCCAGCAGCAAAACCTACATCGTCGAGCACCTCGACCCAGAGCTCGGGGCCTGGTCGGAGCTGGAGTATCTCGCCATCGGGCGGGAGTCGCAGGATGCCGGGGCCAAGTTCTGCCTGTCGTCTCTCCCTCCTACCTTCAAGGTTCCCGAGGCTCTGAGCAAGATCCCCGCCTTCGCAGCAGAGACGAGGGGCGTGGAGGAGCTGTATGCGAGCGACAAGTCACGCGTGTGCTTGTTGGATCCAGCTGCTGCGAGTGATCTCTCGCCCGAGGACGGGGACAAGTTTGACGCCTTTCTCTTTGGTGGCATTCTGGGTGCGTTTCCAAGAGAACTCTGTCCATCCTGCGGCCACGGCTAACTCCGCAGCAGGAGACGACCCCCCGAGAGATCGGACCTCTGAGCTGCGCAAGAAGGGCTTCGAGGGCCGCCGGCTGGGGCCGGTCCAGATGACCACCGATACCGCAGTTCGAGTCACTCGGCTGGTTGTTCAGGGGAAAAGTATGCTGAGCCGCTCCCGCTGCTAGATCACACAACTGACTGTACCCTAGCCCCGTTGAAGGAGATCCCCTACCTGGACCACCCGGAGCTCAAGTTCAACGAGCACGAGAGCACCGAGATGCCGTTCCGCTATGTCAAGAGTGACGATGGGAAGCCCCTCATGCCCGAGGTAGGACTGCGTCATCCACTCAGTCGTTTGTGGTCTGTGCTAACCAGAGGATACAGGGCATGCTAGATCTGATCAGGAAGGACTCCGACAAGGCAATTGATGACATGTTTTGATGGCAAAATCTACGACTCATTTAGGCAACGCGAGACCTCTCTATCTCTCTATTTGTGATACCACAGCCCTCCGCCGTGGACTCCCTGAACCCCTGATATATACATCTCTGAGCGGGGTTGTCTTTCACGGCTTATCTTATCTCGAGAACCCCGCGTCAGCAACAGCTGCAGACTACTCAAACAAATCGACTGCCAGAACACGCACCTCCTACGCAGACGTGACAACTCCCAGCCTACGCCATGGCGGGAGCACCTCCCCCACTCGAGATCAACCCGCCCTTGATCAACACGGCGTGTCCCTGGGTAACGACAATCGACGGCCTGAGACTCCTTTACGGGTGCCCATCAACAGGCGCCGTCACCACCCGCACATCACTCATCAACGGCTTCGACCACGACGAGGAAAAACACCAGTATGCCTTCTTCGACGCAGCCCAAGCCAGCTTGGCCCAAAACGCCAGCATCAACTCGCTCGGCTACAGCCCGCTCACCTTGGAAACCTATCTCGGCCTGATCAAAACCATCTCGGACGAACTAGCCGCCAGATCCACCAAGGGCTTCATCGTCTCCGTGACAGGCACTCCAGAGGACATCGCAGCCAGCTACAAACTCATCGCGTCCGCTGCTGCAGAAGTCCAGTTCCCCCTCGCCATGGAAATCAACCTCAGCTGCCCAAACATCCACAACCTGCCGCCGCCGGCCTACTCCGAGGAGGCACTCACAACTTACCTCAACCACCTCCGCCAAGCCATCGTCGAAGTTGCCAACATCAACAACAACACCACCCCACGCATCCCCGTCGGCCTGAAAACACCCCCCTACACCCACTCAACCCAGTACCACGCCCTCATCTCCGCCCTAGACACCGCCGCCGCCGACAGTGAAACCGGCGTTTGCCCCATCTCGTTCATAACAGCAACCAACACCCTCGGCTCCTGCCTCCTCTACCCACCACCACAACCGCCTACCCCAGAGCAAGAACCATACCCCCCCTCCCCGGTGCTCCCCTCCCCGGTGCTCCCCTCCCCAGGAGGGATAGGCGGCATGGCCGGCGCCCCCTTACACCCGCTGGCCCTGGGCAACGTGGCAACCATCCGCCGGCTGCTGGACGAGCCGCCGCGGAAGGAGAGGCTGGGGCATGTCAAGGTTGTGGGCGTGGGCGGGGTGGCGGATGCCGCGGGGTACAGGCGGATGCGGGCTGCCGGGGCGGACGTGGTCGGGCTGGCGACTGCGTATGGGGTGCGGGGGGTGGGGGTGTTTGGGGAGATTGAGCGGGGGTTGGGGCTGGGCGAGGGGGGGAGGTGGTGACACACTCTCTCTCTCTCTGGTGAGGAGAGGGGAGGGTGGTAGGTGACTTGATGCTCTGGTAGGGCCGTGGTTCACTGTCGGGTGGGGAGGTGGTGCGGGTTCGGATAGCACATGGGCGGCGCGTGATGGGATGGCGAGAGGGGTTGTGTTGACGCCCCCGTTTCTCGACCGCCGCCGTTTCTCCGTCTGGCACTCGGCTCGCTCGCTTTTTGCCCGGTCAGGTGGGTGTTGGATGGCCAGGGAGGGGAAAGCGGTTGGTTCATGAAGCAGGAGGGCTGGCCTCGCTTCACTCACGTTTGTGCGGTATGGCGAGGGGGTGGAGACGGGCGTTGGGTCAATGCCTCCCTTCCTACGCTGGTTTGCTACACTCTTGCTCGATCGTCCGCATCGTAACTCACAGGGCGAGGAGGTGGACAAAGTCAGGAGGCTCGCCCCTGAGCTCGGAACGTGGAGCCCTCCGGCCCGGCCTCCCCGAGACGGTCTTTCCACGACTCCCGGTCCATTCCTCAATGCCAGTCGAGGGCATGCGAGTCGAGCCGGTCAGGCCGCGTGCCCGTCTGGCGTGAGGCAAGTATTGGTCCTCCGTTTTCCCTCGATCCCGCGATCATCCTCCTCTGTCCATCCTCCCCATTCGCCGCGATATTCAGGCCGAGGCACAACGGCTTGGCACGGCACTTTTGGTAGCGAGGTTGAAGACGGGAGATTTTCCAGCAGTCGAAAGGGTTCTCGAGATAACAAAGCGAATTGAGCCTGCTTACCTGACCCGACATGACCAGAGTGGCCCGGGCTGATGAAGGCGCATGGACGGATGAAGCTCTCCCCCCTTGGCGGTTGCTTCAGATTCCTCCCAGATCGTTATCAGCGACGGACCCCAGAGAATTAATTCGGGTGGTAACCGAGTTGGTACACAGTATTATTCCTGGGTGTATCATTCAACGTCGTGCCGTCGAAGCGCAGGTATTGGGGCGGTAAACTGACAGTGTCATCCTATCGGCCGACTGTATCAAAACCACGAGTGTAAAATCTGTCTGTGATTTGACTGTCAACCTCTGTCTGTTGTTCTGGATCGATCTTGTTCTCTTCTTCTGGGCATTCTTCTATTTCTCCGAGAGGTCATTTCTTGCTTTCTTTCGAAGTTGAGCGAAAGCCACCATCGATCGAGACCGTGGCACCGTCCGATTAAACCCCCGCTCATGGAGCACTTGTCGTCAACCTCGAACGGGAATTTGGGATCCTATTCAGCCTGAAAGCAGCAATGGCAATTCAACACGGGTCCCGGCGATGAAACGGTGAAAGGGTGAAACGGCGCGGAGTGACATTGCCGTTTCCTGGACGGAAGGTGGCGGTCTGCCGCGGTCTGCCGCCCTGGGCAGATCAGCTTGACGAGTTCGAGATCCATGTGGATGGAATCTGAGAATTCCGTCCCTCTGCCGTGTCTGACTGACCGGACGGAGGAATTGGCCACAGGCGTGTCGGCGAGGGGTGGAACGCGTGTTGGGGGCATGTGGGAGCGCGGGCGGGTCTGTTTGAATTGTGGATGCTCGCTCAATCGACGGCAGGTCAAAGACGGCCGCTGAGAGATTTAGCGGTCTTTCAGGGGCTCTCCCGCCGCTTCCAGGCCCGCCATGCCCTGAAATCGGGACCACCAGTTGCTGAATCGGGCCTTCGCAAGTCTGCATGGATACGGAGCCAAGCCCCAGTTTTCGCGACCGTTATTGGCGGACTTTTCGCAGATAAATTCTCCAGAGCTGGAGAAATTGTGGAGATTATGCGGGGTACCCTGCTGGCCACTGTCTCCAACCCACAGATTCCGCCCATGCACTCCAGCTCTCCAAAAATCCACTTCTGGCCCATGCAACATTCGGCCTGGCCCGCAGCAGCGACGAGATACGACGGATCGCGACGGATGAGACACGTCGATTCTGCCCATCAGTGCGTGCCGACACAATTGGCTGCCCCCATCACCCGGAAACATCGTGTCTTTTATTTTTTTGGACGGTGATCGAAGTGGTAGAATCCGCGTGGAGCGATGGCTCGCATCGTGTAACGGTATCCGACCCGGACCCGGACCGGCAACTTTTTGTTGAAGCTGAACAAGCTGAAGGCGTCAGAAGCCCAAGCAAGCATTGCCCGTTCCAGCTCCCTCACAGGGATGTGACTCCACTCTTCTCCGTCAACAACCCGCCAGTCTTCCGCCGTTCCCATCCCCTTGCTCGGTGCCACCCCGTCGGTCCGTCCAGCTTCCCGCCCTCTCTGGCAGCATCTCGGTCTCGTCTCCGACTGCTGAGAACACGAAACGAACTTTCGGCCAAATTTCGCTTTGCCTTGGCGCAACCAGCTCCCGTCTCTCTGTTGCCTACTAGAATACTACCCAGCGGCCCCCGTGCCTTGCAACAGCACTTGCGGCCTCCTGATTCCCGGGAACATGTCACGGCGGGCCCCGGTGTGGTGATATACCCGCTGTTATCGCCGGATCTTCGTTTGCTCCCCTCGCCCGCTCCGTTTCGTCCTTCTTTTTCCGGTTGCGTGTTCCCCGGCTGTTTTGTGAGGCTCTGATGCCGGGCTCTCGCCACTAAGCCTTGCTGAAAGGCACTGTGCTCCCAGACCTGCGTTCTCGGCCACTCCAGACAGTCTCGACGGTTTACGCTTTCACTCGGTCAATAGCGGACATCTCCCCTTCACCCTTCCTGGAGCCCGCTCTCCTGAACTTCACCCGCCAAGGCCGAAGATAACGGCGGCCATCCATAGCCGGAACACCCAAAAGAGGCGGAACCGAAGGTCGAGGGCCGGGCTTTCGACCACGCGCGACAACCCGTCAACATCCCACTACGCCATAGGCTTGCTGCTTTCTAGGAACGCCAGACTTCGTCGAGTCGACCATCTCTTGGGTCTGGCCAGTATCCTACGTCTCATCTGAACAAGGCAGGTACGAGACGAAGGACATGCACCTTTGGCCGCCCTGACACCACTTCGCTTGTTTTTGGCTGGATTTTGGGGCGAACCTCGTGGGGGGAAGCACGACGCAGCTGCGCCCGTTAGAAAACGAAGGTTTCCTCGAAATCCCTGGGATCTCGGTTTCGGATCTACGCCATAGTCCCAACCGAGGCCGGGGAACGCCATCATGGCTGCGGTGCAGCAATTGGAGGTCGTGCCCACGCCGGCACGGCCGCAAAGCCTGAGTGGCAACCCATTCACCAAACACATCGACTTGGAACGCGCATCGCCACCGGTTCAGCACGGCGTGCCGTTGTGCAGCGAGCCGGAGAGAGGAGACACCAGGATCGCCGTCATCATGTACGGCCCTGGCCAGGAGAAGGTTGTTGGCGTTTTTGCCGAGGTGTTGGGGAAACCATCGAGGACGAGGAGTCACTTCGAGGATGTGACCGAACACGATCAGGACTGGGTCATTGGAATTCCGGCCGAGACCGCCAAGGACGACATTGCGACGCGAAATAGGCAACTGGTCGTTGCTATCAACGCCCACTGTACTGGGCTGGGCATGCCCCCGGATGTCTATCTTTCAGCCCAGTGCGATTACGAATTTCTCTACACCGAGGCCCCTTTCTTCCGCCGAGATCTTGCTCGCTTCACCTCGCATATCCTGGGCCAGCTGTGCCATCACAAGGCGCT
The DNA here is from genome assembly GCA_033296685.1 of Parachaetomium inaequale. Lineage (NCBI taxonomy): Eukaryota > Fungi > Ascomycota > Sordariomycetes > Sordariales > Chaetomiaceae > Parachaetomium > Parachaetomium inaequale. The sequence continues at coordinate 27,320 of MU854408.1, read as the reverse complement.
CATGGCAAAGCCGAGAACCTTTATCATCTCGACCACCTTTCCCGACGTACATGCCGCCTTCCCGAACATCGACATCCTGACTGTCGGCGCAGATGCCATCGAAATCCGTGTCGATCTCCTCAAGGAGCCCGTCGGCAATGGTACCTACGCCGAGATTCCCAGTCTCAGTTACGTCGGTGAGCAGGTCATGTTGCTCCGGCAGAAAACCGAGTTGCCCATCATCCTCACGACAAGATGCACTAATGAAAACGGCCGGTTTCCGATGGACAATCCGGGCTTGTACTACGACTACCTTTACCGGGCTCTTCAGTGGGGCGTCGAGTACATCGACGTTGAGCTCTGGCTCCCCGAGAGCATCAGGAAGAAGTTGTATGAGCAGCGCGGGAACAGTCGCATCATGTCCGCCTTCCACGACTTCTCCGGAAGCTTCAGATGGACCTCGGACCGAGCCGAGTCCATATTCCTGGAATCACAACGCTACGCAGACTGTGTGAAGATGATCGCCATCATCAACGACCACAACGAGAACTTTGAGCTGGAGTACTTCCGGTCCAAGATCAAAACAAAGTACCCCGACTCGGTGCCCTTGTCCGCCGTGAATATGGGCGAAACAGGCCAGTTCTCTCGGACCCTCAACAAGTTCTTCACACCAATCACCCATCCTCTCCTCCCTATCATCGCGGCTCCTGGACAAATGAGTGCGGCCGAGATCAATCAGGCGCTGGCATTACTCGGGCAGTTGCCCCGGAAGAATATGTACGGCATCACCAGCCCAGCGATGCGCAGCGCGACGCCTCAAGCCCCTTTCTACGAGAAGTGTTTCAATGAGTTAGGTTTGCCGCATCAGTTTGCCGTCGTGGAGTGGCAGCCAAGGGGCGCCGGTTGCATCGGGGCATGGTGCAACCAGAAGAACTTTGGCGGTGCTTACTTCAACCCAGCTGTCTCTTTCAAAAGCCTAGTAACTCACAGCAACTTCCTCGCGTCACTCAACAACGGAGCTGGGGCCACCGTCAGCGAAGCAGCCCGGCTCATCGGCATGGTCGACACCATCGTCGTGAGGCCCACCTCGTCTAGCGCTCCGACATCCGCGCCACCGTCGATCCCGTCGAGCCCTCCGCGGCACAAGAACGGGGACTCGTACAGTGCCTGGGGACCAGCGCAGTCCGGCCTTCCACACAACACGTCTCTTATCCTCGACAATGCTTCGTGGAAGGGCATCTTGAGCACACTAACCCGCGACCTCGCCCCGTCAGCATACTTTGGATGCGCCGCCGTCGTCCTCGCCTCGTCCGCCGAAGACGCCGCCAGCGCCCTGTTCGCCCTCAAGGCACTCAAGGTCGGCAAGGTCTACACGGTCGGCTTCAAGACGCCCCCGGCCTTTGGCAAGGACCTGCTCATTGAGCCCTTCACCAGCCTCGAGAGCATCCAGCGGGCGCGCACGGTCGGCGCGAACGGCGCGGACGTCGGCACGGGTGGCTCGCCGTTCCTGGTGGTCAGCGCGCTGGGGCCCGAGAAGAGCACGCTCGTGGGGATGCTGGTGCGGCTGTTTGGGGCCCGCGGCGGCGCGGCCAACTCGCGCAAGGTGTTTCTGGACCTGGCCGACCGCTCGGCCTCGCGCAAGGGGGACCCGGGCCTGATCGCCGAGCAGAGCGGGTTTGCCGCCTACGGCGCGGCCGACGTCACGGCGTTTACGACGGTCGAGACCCTGCGGCTGCTGGTCGGGCAGAATGTCCCGTACAGCTTTGTCCGGCTGGCCAGTGGGCGGACGCTGTTCTGAGGAGGGGCAACAACCGACCGGGGATTGTGGATCCACCGAATGGCGGTGGCGTAGCGGGAACCAATATGTGACACGGAGGCGGGGGCACCGCTGGTCGAGTTTGTGGTGGCAAGCAGAGGTTAGCATGAGACAGACCATGGATGGGGAGGGAGGAGCGGCTTCTGCGATGGGGAAACCGGCCTCGCTGACACAGCCCTGTACCGTAGACGACGACGCCGCCACGCGACGATCCGACGAGTCCGAACCGAACGAACAGCTTGATGGATGAAACAAGCGAGGCAATATCGCGGTGTGTCTCACAGCCCGAACACGAACCGGGGCCCCGGCCCGGCAGACCAGATTAACGCGCATGGTATATACGGCTTGTTGGGGAAGTGAGTTGAGGCCGGGAAAGAAAGGGGGCAGTGGCGAGACGGAAGGCAGGCAGGCAGGCGGGCAGGCAGGCGGGCAGGCGTGTTTAGGGTGGGTGGGACAGGTGTGTGTTGCAGATGGATGGGCATTTTCTGGCGGCGATTGGATTCATCATCATTTGATTTTTTGGGCTGGAGACTGGAGAGGATGTGTTGTGTTGGTTGCATGTAACCCCCTCCCTCCCCTTTTTGCATGTACTGGTATACAGACAGCGCGGATGGTAAGGTGTGATTGGAATTTTTGAAGACTTTTCCTGGCATAGGTACATCATCGCTTTCCCCCTCTCATCTCTCTCACTCTTTTTGGGTGTTGTTGATGCCCTGCGGTCTGCTGAATTGTACCGAACGCCCGAGGGTCGGGCAATGAGCGACCGAGCTCTCCTCACTTGGCAGAATTCGGCTATTTGCCCCGATGGAAGGGACGACGGGCGGCCCGATGGGGAGGATGATTGATGGATGGCCAGCAGGGAGTAACGTTAGTGGAAGCTTTGATGAGGGCGACGGCCCTGGTCTGGCTGGGTGCTTGGTCCTCCTGTCCGGTCATGTCATCATAGTCGGCCCTTCATCATCCTCTGTCAAAGTCCTCATTGTTGTTGCGGGGGCCGATAAGCGAGGGTGGAAGCGAGGGTCGCCAAGTGAGAAATTATGTCGGACGAAGGAACTCCATTGGCACTTCCAAGTTGTTGGTTGATGAGGTTTGTCAGCCCTGCTGTTCCGGTTGTGTTGTTGGCCCTGGGGCGCTGGTTTGGTCTGGTCCTGTCATCCTCGACTTCGTAGCCAACACCCCCCCCAAAAACACCACATGTTGAAACCTCCCCCCCCCCCCACACCCACCCCCTTCATTGTTGTTGTTGGGAGCGAGGTCTCGCCAAGGAAGAGGTTTCCGTTGACTGTGAACTGGAACCGATCCGAGGTCATGTTTCAGCCCGCTCGAATGTTGATGAGGGACAGCACGGGTCAACAACCTGCCTGTCTGTCATGGCTTGCCTGCCTTGGGGACATTGCTCTGCCACTGCCTAACTCACTCACTGCCATGGAATGAATGCCCCCATGAAAACATGAGATGTGCGTTCTTGGCTTTGTCTTGGCCAGCAGAGATCCCCCTGGGCTTCTTCTTCTCTACACAGTAGGTAGGTAGTCTAGGCTGGAAACAGCAGGTCAGGACTATCACATACCGTTCGTTCGGCATGGCCAGAAAGGAAGTTGAACGAACACGACGGGATTCTCATTAGTCTGTGGCGCCGACCTTTAATATCTGTTGTTGATTACCTTGGCATGTCAAATTTCCAACCACGGGGGAAGGTTTGGGGCCGGGGGCGGGACGGGAACAGACGAGTCGAGGCTGCCGAGCTATAGAGGAGGATCTCGGTGTAGAATTAGTTATTGGCTAGACTTTCACATTGCGGTCCTCGTCGGTAGAGCTTGATTAGCGGATCCGCATTCCTGGAAGGGGGCTCTGATTTCGCGCGGGAAGTGGAGCTAGATGCCATCGAGTGCCGGTTGGTAGCCCTAGGTCATGTTGGGGGGGGTGGTATATAGGATATGGGGAGGTTGCATTGATCTTGGCCGCGATGGAGACGGGCTCGACGACGGGCTCGGCGGGAAGGTTGTTTCAGTTCATGCTGTGACTCGGTACCGGGGAATGCCGACAGCGGATTCCTCCAGGTGCAGTGTTGAGGGCGGGTCTCTGTCCAAGTTCGGGGTTCGGTTGCGAGCTCCTGGGCCTCCACATGTGGAATAACTCACACCCCTTGCCTTTCCGGAGACGTGCCCGTGGAGCCGAAAGCACGCGCAGAGCTCTGGACTCTTCGAGAGGAGACCTCGCGGACGGAACCGTTTCGGCCCGATAGCTACATTTGGATCGAAACAGGAGAAGGCGGCAGCTCGATCTCCGCCTGCCGCCTGCCCGGTATGTAAATGCTACCCCGTTACTGCGACATCTGGCTGATATGTAGGGCCGTCACCGAAGCCAAGGATCCGATCGGGATGGCCGGGAGTTGGCGTCAGCGGAGGGCGATGTCAAACAGAGTCTAGTTTTGTGGAAGCCAAGCCCAAAGAGCCGAGCCCCAGGAGCGGCTTTTCGACCGAGATGCCAGGGGACAAAAGAAGAGAATCGAACGCGGGCGTCGAACATCCGCAGAAGGTCTCGGAGCACGGGGATCGTCGGCACTGGATGGGGGATCCCCGCGCGACCGAGATTTGCGGGGTGCAGGGGCACCACGCGTGGTGCTTTAGCGAGGCGCACGGACGCTCACCCCAGCCTTTTTGCTGCGCACGCCTGCACATCTCCTTGCTGCTTGCTTCGGGGAAAGGAACAGCATCGGCCGAGGCTCGGGCGCAAGGAACCTGGAATGGGATGACAGATTTAGAGCCGTTGGAAAACAGGATCATCCCAAGGCAAAAGAGGCAGGCAATGCAATGTACGGACCTGGAGACTCGGACTCACAGCCAACCAGGTCGTCCATTGGCGCCAGGAATGCCTGATCGGGACATGGCCGGCCGGAGCAGAGCATCACCGGGATGCAGCCCTGAGATTGAACCCGCCTGCGCATGCCCCGTACCTGTCGATAGATGTGCCGTCATTGGCGCGGCAAACAGGTGGATAGTGCTACCTCTGGCTTCTCTGAACCGCAATACCGCGCTGCATGACGCAACAACGAGCGATGAAGCTGGCTGGCGGAGAAAGCCGTTGGAGAGAGCGAACGAGTTGTTGGTGTGGCTGCAGATCGAGTTGCAGCCAGGAACAGACTCCAGCTCCCAGCTCCCAGCTCCCAGGTTCCAGGTTCGCCCTCGCCGAGTGGGGCGCACCAAGTCACTCTCGTTTATGCATCCTTTCCTTGGGGGGGGACGGCGCGTCTGAGATTAGGTACGGAGTAGTTGACGGGCATTGGCTTGCTGTGCAAGATCCCCCCTCCCGGAGAGAAATCCGGGGAAGCTGCTGCTCGATGGTTTGTCGTTTGATTTCGAGATGGGCTGCAGCGTCGCTTGGCTCTGAAGGCGGACTGCCTGGAGGAGTTAGACGCCAAGCCCGAGCCGGTGGCTCCTGGCTGGTAACGGTTATTAACTCTGATTCAAAGTGCCCTGCACATGAGGTTATCGCAAATATCCATGCGCGTGGGAGAATCGGAAGCTCGAGGCAGATGCGGTCAGCGGGCTTTCACACCGTGTCCCCGTTTGTGGCACTGGTGGGAGCTCCTTCCTCCTCACCTGCCCTGTGGGTCTGCGCGAATCCAGGCAGCGGCCTCGCCCACCACACACACACACACGCTTGCAGGTGGAGCGTTTTTCCATCCTTCTCGGCTCTCCTCCGCAAACCCCACATTCCACCATCCCATCCCCCGCACGATCCGTCGTTGGTCGTCTGCTGTGCTGCGGCTCTCGGGACGGGATCGCACCCGCCATCGACTACTCTATTATGCTCGGGGATCACACCTTATGGGGATGGATGGGAGAGCTTGTTTTGCCCTTGAATTGTTTTGAGTCCCGGGTCCGCGCAGCACACATCACGACCGACCTCTGCTTTTCTCCCCTGACACTCGCTCACCTCACCAACCCGGCGCATCCCCTGTTCTCGAACATGACCTCGGACAGGGACCGGCCGCACTCATCAAATCCCAGCAATTGACTCTCCACATCTCCTTGCGAACCGCTTTCTCTCGCTGCCAAACGCCGCGCAAATTGCCACCAGGCGCCGCCGCCGATGGTATGTGCACAGGACGTATGAAGCTGTTGATGGTGCGTGCGGTGGATGATGCCCCATAACCTGCCGACCCCGACCCCGACCCTGGTCTAGGATGAATGTGAGGGTTTCCCCGTTTAAATCCAGGACAGGGCCACCTCCAACTGCCCCAAAACGGCGCGCTGCCCCTTTCATACCCGGCTCCTTACCCGATGCTGCGTCTTTTCTCAACTACCTACCTACTTTTTCTACTTTCCCAACGCAGCTGGGACACATCATCCTTTGGCTGTATGCCTCGATCTCCTTGACATTCCGGCTGTGCGAGGATCCTTGCCTACCCCATCGACAGCTGGCGCACTCACGTTCAAGTCTTTGGCGGCCAGCTAACACGCCTCCAGAATCTCTCTGGCAAACAGAGTTTTTGAGCGTCGCCTTAATACCCGGCGGACCTTGCAAGACGGCTTTCACACAATTACGCCTCGACGACTTGGGAATCGGGAGACGAGTAATTGAGCAGCAACACAACAAACACGGGTTTCCAGGAGTGGTTCCTGGTTTCATCGTTCAAGACGCTCTCCCGTCAACCAGCGCCGCCACGAAATCGAAAAGAAACAGGATCGACTCTGGCCCGACAGCTGATGCGATTCCGTGGAACTATCCTCTGGCAAAGCTGCCTCCAGGCCGTGTCACAGAAGCATCTATTCCCGAGGAGCCATGCCCAAAAGTAAACCGTGACCGCACAGCATACAGCTTCCCAGGGAAAACTCTCCATTTGAGGCTAGCGTCGCGAAGACGCCGCCGACACGATGGCTCAGTCCTTTGACTCCGGGGCGGTAACGCCGCTGCCTCGCCTGCCCCTAGCCCCCATGCCGCGGCCCCAAGTTAGCATTGAACGCCTTCCCACACGCCGCATGAGCAACGAGCCACGGGAATCCATGAACTGCAAATCATGCCGGAAGCGCAAGGTACGTTTGGATGCCTCGGCGGATTACGGGCACCATCGCCTCCGCCGGTGTAGAGCACATGTGAGCTAATCCTGGGCTTGCAGATCAAGTGCAACCGGCTCCGTCCCGCCTGCGAGGCATGCCAGGTTTTCCAGTGTCCGTGTATATATGGTACGTCTCTTCCTGACACTCCAACGTACTTCCAGCTCCCGTGCTCCTGCTCACACGGCCCAGACGCGGTTCCGAAGAAGAGGGGGCCAAAAACCGACGTATTGGAAGCTTTGTTGAAGAGGGTCGACGGGCTTGAAGCCCGTCTGAAGGACAAGAAGGCGGACCCCGACACAGAAGGCTCCGAAAGCGCTGTGGTAGACGCCCCTGAGGCATCCACTTCCTCCCAGCCCGCATCAAACGGCGTCCCTGGAATCAAGCCCGACGTTGGCCAGGAATCTCAGGATGTGGTCATGTACTCCCCTATCCACCCGAGGTGAGCACCCCCGGCTTTTGCGCCGCACCGTCTTGTCGTCTAACTTGGTGCAGCGAGCCATCCCCTGATCCCCACCCCGATACATTGCTCGACATCTACTTTTCCCGCTTCCACGACAAACCGTTCCACGTCTTCGATGAATCCACTTTGCGGCAACGCCTCCAGCTGAACCAAGTACCTGGCTACCTGGTGCACGCCATCCACGCCGTAGCTGCCAGATATGCACCCCATCCGAGTGGCTACCAGTCCGCCGTGAAACTCAGCGAAGAGTACGCCGCCAAGGCGAGATCGGAGATTGACACAGACGAACCATCCGTGGACGCCCTCCAGGCCCTGGTGCTCCTTGTCACAGCCTTTACAGCCTCGGGGAAGGGGAAAAAGGCATACATGTTGCTTAGTGTGTCCCTCCACGCAACCGTCTGCAGCGCTGTAACTAACTAGCCGGTAGCAAGCGCTGTTGGGATGGCCATGGCTCTGGAGCTGCATAGAGAGTTGGATATCAACTCCCACGTCACACCCATCGAACGAGAAACACGCCGGAGACTGTTCTGGACTTGCTACCTGCTTGATCGATTTCTGTCCTGCGGCTCGAAGCGCCCTTCTCTCATCTCGGACCGGGCCATACTTTTACGACTGCCGTGTTGGTTTCCGAGCCCGACGTCGATGCCCATGGAAGGGGACTTTTTCCAGAGCTACACGAACCTACAGCACCTGCAGGGAGGCAAGAAATCCCAGGGAAGCAACGGGATGCTCATCGACATATGTCGCATTCTCGGCACCACAAATCAGTACTTGGCAGCCGGCGGAGTCAAGGGCGATTCTCACTTCCCATGGCACTCGCTGTCTAACCTCTCCAAGATCCGCCAGGACCTGGATGTGTGGGCGTCGGGGACCGAGGACGTATTTTCCAGCGTGGAATCGCTGTTCGGGCAGCCGGATTCCACCGTGCTTGTGCTCAGCAAGCTGATTTATCACCTTATTCACTGCCTTATCTACCGCCCGTTTCTTCCCATCGACTTGGCGGAGCTGGCAGGGTCCGGGCAACACCAGTCGTGGCAGATCGAAGCCACAAACATGTGCTTTCTCCACGCAAACGCCATCGCGGAGCTCGTGGAACTCGGCAAGCAAACGGCGTCTGTCGAGTGGCCTGCATTCGTGGGCTACTGCATCTGCACGGCCGGCACAGTGCACATCCACGGGGCGCATTACAGCCGGATAGGCACTGCGGGCGACATGAACGTGTTCAGCTCCTCGCCCGACTTTTTGTCGAGAGAGATGCAGCAACTAAGCGAGCTGCGGTATGCGTGGGCGAGCGTCCAGCACCAGCGTGAGACGCTTCAGGGGATCTACAACGCGCACTCGGAGCTCGTCAAGAGCCTGTCGCAAAGCTCTATGCGGTACTCGCCGGTATTCACCCTGGAGGATTTCTTCGACCGGTACTCCAACATTGGAGGGCCGGGTGGACAGAGCTTCAGTTTCGACTCAGCCAATCTGAGCCTTGCAGATGTTGTGGTTGACTTCACGGCCGATACGTACCCAGGACAGGGCCTTTACGCGCCACGCCTCAGCCCCTCGGATTCAGGCTCGTCTCGGCCAAACCTCAAGAGGAAGAACACGGCTCCGTCCGGCCGTCCGAGGCCGGATCTCCAGAATCTCCTATCCCTCAACATAAACCCCCCGCCGACGCCGTCGGCCGTGAATCGTCCGCTGTTCTCGCCGGCGTCACTCCCGCCTCAGCCATCACCGGGGATGCTACACACCCCAACATCACTCGCTTCGCCCCATGGCCCCCTCCAGCCGGACCGACGGCTGAGCATGTCGGTAGCCGGGAACGCCAACGGAGACGGCCTACCAAGCTTCTCGCTCGGCACCAACGCCGCGAGCAACCAGCCGCCGACCGACCTGCCCCACGGGTTCCCCAGCATGGGCAACACCGGCTCCTTCAACCCGTCCTTCAACTTTGGCGGCCAGCTCCCCGGCGGCTCGACGCCGGGCCCCAGTGGCGGCGGGGCGCCGCAGAGTTTCGACCCCATGTTTGGCGGGATCCCGACCAACGCCTTCTCGACGCCTACGGCGTGGCACGGCGGCGACGAGGGCGGGAGTGCGACGGCTAGACCGGCCGCCGCCGGTATGGGGGCCACGCCCAAGGACACGAGTCCGAACGAGAGCGCGACGACGGGGCCCGGGGAGGAAAAGGATCCGTTCCTGAGCTTGCTGGAGCAGCTGGCTGAGAATGAGTCGTTTCTGGGCGGCGCGGGGAACGAGTTGGATTTCTTTTTGAATGGGGCGCCTAATTCGGGGTGATATAGTTGGGGCGTGTGGGGGGGGAATAATAGTTCAACAATGGCGGGGTCGACTGGCGAGGATTTGATGGGATTTCGGGGCGATGGGCGAGTTGGGTGGATTTAGAGATACCCGTGTCTGAACATTGGGCGGCGATATAAAGGGGTTTGTCTGGCTAGCGTGGAGTTGATGAATGGTGTTTGTTGTTGTATGTATACATAGGATAGGGGTTGGGGTACAAACAAACAACTTTGGTTCATAATCGACTTGTTACATAGTATAAACCACATCACTACCTTCGGTTGTCTATGACCGTTGCAACATCCTCAAGGTTCCGATGATTGTTCAATAGCTGTCCTGCCGCAGCCACTTATGCTAGTGCATTGCCAAATCTATCTATTGTTAGAGAAGGGCTCGATCTGGTTTCACAGACTTGTTGCCCCTCGTCCGGTCTTCGACAACTCCTTTAATAAAGTCACCCCACAGAACATCATTCAAGTGGCCTGACTTGGCACGCGATCTCCGCAACAAAAATGAAAAGGCCAAGCCCAGCCAGCACACGAGCCGGCAGGGATCTGGAGCGCTGTGTAATTGGTCAGTGGCTTACTGATGATGTCATGGCCCCCATGGCACCGGGTTGCTGTCTGCAAATCAAGTTGCGAGGGATTATTCGTCACTGCAAGTCATCCCCCTCCAGCCAACGTCTTGCAGCCCGCTTGGCCAGCTTTTCCTGCTTGAGCTGACTGTGCAGGTCCTCGGTATTCGTAGTTTTGCCATGGAAGTGGTGTCGATACTACGCTGGAAAGCGGTGAGGGGAGGATGGATTTGAAGGATTCACTGGGCACAGTTCTTCCGCTGTTCAACTTCTTGGCTGACTTTTGACTTGCCTCGAAGCTGGGCCTGTCTTCTTCACACCGAACTTACGTTCCCCTCTTGGATATACATTCTTCAAGTCCTCTCTGTTCTGTCTACCTGATCCCAAATCGATCTACAAAACCTCCACCCTCCGGATGCTCAGGGGGTACCCACCTCTTGACTCATGACACCTTGAAATAGCCTTCGTTTTAGTTTCATCCCATGATTCCCATTAGACACCCTCCCTCTTAGGATCTGAATGAAACCATCAGACGGCCAACATACGCCAAGTTCGGTTCTCGTCTTGATCCCCCCTCGAGAACCGCCTCAGTCACGCAACTCCAACCTCCAACTTGGCTGTTCGTGAGCCGGCTTGCTCGCCTCTCAGCGATGGCCTCGGGACGACCGGCAACATACCGCCACCAGATCGCTGTTTTCCTGTCCCGCCGAGCCGTCTCCGTGCCGCGCCAGGACAGGGCCTGGCGACGACGCCAACGATTACGACACCGGACGTAACACGGCATTGAAACAACAGCCGAACATCCTTCGCTTTCTCCTCGACGGCAAACATGGACCGAGAGGCACTCGATACAGATGGGACCCCCGACCGGGGCCCGGCCGTCTTCGCAGTCACCACGGCGACGCTGGCCCTGGCGACGCTCTTCGTGGCCGGGCGCATCGTGTCCCGCGTCGGCATCGTCCGGCGGACCGGGTGGGACGACTACGTGATGGTGCTGGCGTGGCTGCTGGCCGCGGGCCTGAGCCTGAGCATCGACCTCGGCGCCAAGCACGGGCTGGGGCAGCTCGACGAGGACATTGAGCCCGCGGAGCTGGCCGCGTTGCGGAGGTGGGAATATGTGTTTTCGGTTCTCTACGTGGGTGCCCCTGGGTTCTGGTCCAAAGGGAGGTTTGGCTAATATTGGGATACAGAACCCGGCGCTCATGGCGACCAAGACGTCGATTCTCATCTTTTACTTAAGGCTGTCCAAGAACACGCAAAAGGTTTTCCGGCTGGCGTCGTGGGCCGTCCTGGGCATCGTCAACGTCGCGGGGACCATTCTGACTTTCATGAACATCTTCCAGTGCGAGCCGACGCGCGCGGCGTGGGACATCAGGGTGCAGCCCGTTCGCTGCCTCCCGCTGCTGACCGAGTTCATCTGCTCGGCCCCCGTCAACATCACGACCGACCTGGCCATCCTGGCCCTGCCCATCCCCGTGCTGACCAGCATGCGCCTGCCGCCGCGCCAAAAGACCATCCTGGTCGTGACCTTTGCGCTGGGCATCTTCGTGACCATCGTCGACGTGATCCGCATCTACTATCTCCAACAGGCCGTCGACCACGTCCCGACGACGGCGTCGTCCGACCGGGGGTCGATGTTCGGCCAGAGCGCCGGCTTCTCGTGGAACGCCTCCCTCTCGCTGATGTGGTCGGCCGTCGAGGTCAACACGGGCATCATCTGCGCGTGCGTGCCGACGCTGAAGCCGCTCGTCATCCGCATCCTGCCGGCCATGCTCGTCGACCCGGACGGCACCCGCCGCAGCAGCACCCGCACCCGCACGGCCAGCAACGTCACCAGCACCGACCGCCGGGCGTCGACGCTCGCACGGGGCAGCAGCAGCCTACCCTCCCCGCCGCCGCCCGCTCTGTCCCTCACCCCGCCGGGCGACGACAACGAAACCGAAAGAACCCTAGGAACGGCCGCAGCCGACATCTCCATCCGCGACTTCCTCGCCTCCTCCCCGTCCAACCCGGCCTCCCGCCGCCACTCAACCCACACCTCCTCAGTCATCGGAAAAGAAGAAGGAACAGGAACAGGAACAGGAACAGGACAAGGAACAGCCTTCGACTTCATAACCCTCCCCGGCGCCAAATCCCTCCTGTCCACCCCGCGCCGCCAAGCACTACACTACAACGCGCTCGCCAGCATCCTCTTCTTTCTGTGGGGGTTCTCTTACGGTTTATTGAATACCCTCAACAATACCGTCGCGGCCGTCACACACATGTCGAGGGCGCAGACCATAAGCCTGACGGCGGTGTACTTTGGCGGGGGGTACCTCTTGGGGCCGGCCGTGGTGGGCGGGTGGTTGTTGAGGCATGATGAGCATCATCGGTTGCGGGATTTTTGGGGTGGTGGGGGTGGTGATAATAATAATCAAGGGGGTGAGGGGACGGAGAGGAAAAGGGGGAGAGAGAGGAAGAAAGGGGGAGGGGAGAAAAAAGAAAAGGAAAAGGAGAAGGAAAAGGGGGGTGATGGGAGAAAAAAAGGGGTGGTCAACGGCGTCAAGAGACGCCGGCGCAAAAAAGGCGGCGACGAGGATTCGGTCGGCGGGTTTAAGGCCACCATCATGGCCGGGCTGCTGATCTACGGCGTCGGGACCATCATGTTCTGGCCCGGGGCCGTCGTCGGCGCCTACGGGGGGTTCATGGCGAGCAGCTTCGTGGTCGGGTTCGGCTTGGCCGTGCTCGAGACGGCGGCGAACCCCTTCCTGGTGCTGTGCGGCCCGCCCGAGTACGCCGACGCGCGACTCCTCCTAGCGCAAGGAGTACAAGCCGTCGGCAGCGTGCTGAGCGGCCTGCTCGCCGACCGCATCTTCTTCGTCGCCCGCCTCGAGGGTGACCGCGGCACCCTCAACTCGACCACACTCGTCGACGTCCAGTGGACCTACCTCGCCGTCACGCTGCTGTCGGTCCTGCTGGCGCTCTTCTTCTACTACGTACCCCTCCCCGAGGCGAGCGACGCCGAGCTGGCCGAGCTAGCCGCGCGGTCGCCCGTCGACCCGCAACAAAAATCCGTCGGGGGCATCTCCCTCCGGACATGGACCGTCGGGCTGGCGGTGCTCGCCCAGTGGTGCTACGTCTCGGCCCAAGAAAACATGTCGCTCTTCTTCGAGCAGCTCGTCACGGCCTTCGTCCCCAATCCCTCCGCAGCCCTCGCCTCAAGCCAGACCGGCATCCGCCCTGCGGCACTAGCCCTCTCCCTACCCAGCTACCTCCTCGTCGCCCACTCCACCTTTGCCCTCTCCCGCTTCCTCGCCGGAGGGATGTGCATCCTCTCCGCCCGCCACCCATCCAACCCCTTCCTCCCAACGGCACGCACCCTCCTCGCCCTCTCCATCACCCTCTCGACCGTCTTCGTCCTCATCACCGTAACCCTACCGACAACAAACACGGACCCCAACAAGGCCATCATCCCCATCCTCCTCTTCTTCTTCGCTGAGGGCCCCATCTGGCCGCTCGTCTTCTCGCTCGGGCTGCGCGGGCAGGGCGCGCGGACGAAGCAGGCCGCCGCGTGGATCACCATGGGCGGGTGTGGACCGGGCGTGTGGCCGTTTGTGTCGTACGGGATCATGCGGAGGGGTGGTAGCGTGCAGGTGTCCCTGGTGGTGGTGGTTGTGCTGATGGCTGTGGCGGGGGTGTATCCCGCGTTTTTGGGGTTTGTGAAGGGGGCGAGGGTGCTGGCTGATGTGCCGCCTACTACTGGGGAGGATGACCACGGGAGGAGGAGGGAGAGTGGGGGGGGCGGAGGGGATGTGGAGAGTGGTGGTGGTGGGAAGGGGGGGAAGAGTGTGATGGTTGAAGGAAAGGATAGTGGTAGCGGGTTGTTGGGAGAACAGCTGAGGCCGGGTTGGCCTGGGAGGGCGTCATTGTCACCGGACGCTGTCTCGAACAGGAGTTCGAATGACCAAGGCGAGGGGTCGCAACAGCGGGCGCCGTGGGAAAGCCAGGTTTTGGATACGACGATATTGCAGGATTAAGCGTGGCGTTGGCGGGCCAGATGGCGGATATCCCGATTATGTTGCATGGCGAGGAGCATTGGTTTGCATTTGTTTTCTATGAGGATACCCTTGGGCGGCTGGTTGGGAATAGAACTTGATTTATTAAGGGAAAACGCCTTCTATAACCGGTACATTGTTTGACGGATGTGATGTGCTTCGAATCTACTTAGGTAGATAGATGTAGAACCCTGGTCTGGAGTACCTAAAGAAAAAGAACCTCAATTCCCAATATTTCTAGACCCAAGTCTCACTGAATTCAGCTGCCACCCAACAGTTCATAATTCATACGTTCACTCTTGTGTTTCACTTTCACAACTCCCAAACTTTGGGCCTAATAAACTTCCTACTCCTTGCAACCTACCAAATGGAAGCTACCAATTTCAACGCCTATTATTCCCAGTACCGGTTCATGCTTAGAAATTAGCAAGCGAAAACCGAAGCCATGGGTAATAGACGGCATTGTCAGGAAGCGGCTCGACCACCAGCGGTAGGTAGCGCTGCCGCCATTGCTCCTGCGTGGCGTCATCCATGTTGTCGTCAGTCATCATGACCCATTTCGCCTTGCACCACTCCCAGTACGACGGATACCACCCAGCCTGGGCCCAGTCGATGACGGCAGCGACCCTTGGGTTTGGCCCCTGCGTCACGAGGATGTTGCAGGCGACGAGATCGCCGTGAGTGAAGATGATGGGTATCTGGCCGGCGATGTCGATGTCGCAGGCGCCCTGAAAAGCTTGCACCGCACCGCTGCCTGGCCAGGGGCCGTAGAGGTGGCTTCTGTCTTTCACGATGATGTCGTTGAGCGGCCGTTTGCCAACAGCTCCTGATCACGCGTCAGTATATCTTTTTATTTGCGTTTTTGACGTGGCCTTACTCACCAATGTAAACCTCTTTCGGATCCTGCTTCAGACCCCTCCACGCCTGCACCATGCCCTTGAGCTCCCTGCAGATGACCTGCCTCTCAGGCTCTGTCAGGCGGGTCCAGCGCGCCGCCAGGATCGGGGCGTTGACCAGGGCCATGTAGATGAAGCCCTGGCCGGCGTCCTCGGCCCAGCCCATAACCTCGGGCACCGGGACGCGGCCCTGCAGCTGCTGGTAGACGTAGCGCTGGGCCTCGACCTCGGCCCGCGTGACCTTGGTCCCATACTTGACGAGCAGCCCGAGCTCGGGGACCCTGACTGGCGGAGGTCGGTTGGGGTTATTTGCCTTGGGATGGCCAGTCGCTTTGTTGCGTGCTCTGATGTCGGCTGGCGAAGGAAGCAGTGTGGTGGGGTGAGACTTGGCGAATGTGGTGCCGGGGAAGGGGGCGATGGCCGCAACATGGGCGGGTGCGGCTGGAGAAGGGGTGCGCGTCTTGCTGGGGCCATGGTGATGTGGGAGCCGAAGATGAGAGTCAAATGTGTGAACAAGATAGCCCTGAGTCTGAATTCTCAAATGGCCAGCGTGGGTTGTTGAGGTTCGCGACTTGTTTCGAACGAAAGTCAGGGTAGTTCCTAGGCAAAGGCCTATAGCCTTAATCTAGGTGGAGTATAGGCCTATAATATACCCCTTTACTTATCTAGGCTATATTACAAGTTGAGGTGCTGTAGTAGATATAGCTTTA
Source organism: Parachaetomium inaequale (assembly GCA_033296685.1). Classification (NCBI taxonomy): domain Eukaryota; kingdom Fungi; phylum Ascomycota; class Sordariomycetes; order Sordariales; family Chaetomiaceae; genus Parachaetomium; species Parachaetomium inaequale. The sequence goes on along the minus strand of MU854408.1, from coordinate 11,508 downwards.
TATTATATATAGTTATATAAGGAATGGAATATAGGAGGCGCGATGCCTATATAGAAAATCTTATATATATAGGCTATATATAGGCTATATCTATAAGACCTTACTTCTAAGGGACTAGCCCTATAACTCTAACCTTATTAACTATAACTCTAACCCTTAATATAGAACGAGCTATACTTATAATACTACCTAATAGATATAATTTATTATTATTATTCTTATACTGCTATGCCCGAGGGCTTGCCGGACCTTCTATAACTAATTATAAAGGAAAACTATACCTGTAAGGCTAGATTAAAAACCTCTGTCTACTCTATATAATCTAAATCTCTAAATCCATCTTCTATAGTAAAAAGAAGGGTAGTTAGATAGCTAACTAGGCTAGTAATCTAGTCTAGTTCTAGCTATAAAGCTAGCCTATACTCTAGGAGCCTCTCAGAGTCTAGTAGCTACCTTATAACCTTTCTTATAAGCTATTTCTCTATATTCCCCTACCTGTTGAGGGCCCTATAAAGGTCTCTCTGCGAGCGTATCTCTGATGCCAGCTAGGTTCTTAGATTTGGCAGTTGGTGGCACTACACAACTAAGTGTTCCACTGTTTCCCTGCCCCGGCCACATTCGCAGTAGGGGGTAGGTATCTAGGGAACTCTAGCCTGGAAAAGAAAATCTTTGAGGCCTATAGCCCCTGTTCGGGCCTGGGTTAGTAGGGAGCTCTCAGCCTTTGTAAGGCCCTCGTGCCTTTCTAGTGCCCGTTGGTCGATTTTTAGCCAGTAGTCGGCCGGCTGGGCGGTAGGTAGAGCCTGGTTCTGGGCTCTATACCGCTGTTGTCGGTTGGTGGTCTCCTGGGTCCACCTAGCCTTCCAGGCTCTGCTGAGGGCCTCTGTGGAGTATAAGTGACTATATACTACTTAAGTCTCGTGGACGCCAGTAGTCGCTAGCGACCCCAAGCGTCCCTGGTACGTCCCTGGTCGCCGATAGACGCCAGCGTCCCTAGGCGACTATCCTACAGCCTTGTAGTAGTGCTGCGTATCCATTGGTCCTGACTGCGCCGCGCAGGCCTTACCTGGCCGCAATATATAGTTGGCTCGTGACAACAGGGACTTATTGAACAGGCGGTTTGAAGTATATAAACAGATGTAGTTGAATTGAAGAAGTTGTTGAACAAAAGAAAAGATATGTAGATCCGCGAGTCTAAAATATAGGATGTAGCGCCAAGTGCCTAGATCTGAGCTCGGGCGCTCGGAACAGCTAGTTCAAATCCAAGGCAGGTTGCTCTGCCAACACCCAAAACACTGAATACCGTGACAGAACCGCTATAGTATTATTAATATGATCAATGTTAGCCTAGCAGAAGAAGAACGAGATATTAGCTATAGGTATAATAGTCTTCAGCTCATCGATAATTCTATAAAGTAATATCGTTTTGCTTTTACCAGAATCGCCTCTAATCCAGAGTAACGGGATCTGTTCGTTATAATACTATTGCCGGAAGTCGGGATGCTTAAGGATCTAGTAGTAGGAGCTAACGAATAAACTACCTTTAGTCTGCTCAACATATATTTTATTATATTATAGATCGATTATATATAGATCTTCTAGGCATTTATAGTTTCTCTCCTCCAACTCTAATTAAGCCTTAGTAGAGATTTAGTATAGCAAGATTTTCTATAAACTTACCAGTGTTACGTACAGTAGAGTGACGTTTGTCGGTTGGCGTATATCGTTCTAGTATAGCTTTCGCCACAGCTGCCGCTGTCGCTGCTGCAAATGGCTGCCATACCTTGCTCTTATAGCTGTCGGCATAGTCACAGATCCCTTTAATTACGATACAAGGAATCTCATCCCAGACGCCAGCACCTTCCATCTCAAAGGCAATGACGTTGTGTTCGCTGGCGATCTGGTCACGATATTCGCTTGATCTCATCACTGCATCTCCGGAGGCAATAATTATCGGCTCGCTTATAAAATACGTTAACTAGATCCGGAAACTTTTTGGTGGTAAAGCAAGACACTTGGAGGACGGAGGACATCACATCATGGAAGAAATGGAAGGCGGTGGGCTAAACCTCTCTGCAGCAGCTCAGACGTGGTACGGAGTACATACGGAATACATTTTGGCATCCTGCAGCCCCCCGCAGCCTCAGAAGTCACGTACTGGAGCCATTTGGGAGTGACGCTCTCTCCCGTCGAGTGAAGCAGAAGCCCTGTCAGTGTCAGGGTCACCTGTCAGGGCAACCCGCGGCAGACGCGTGGTCCTCGTAAATACACGCAGTCGATTCCTCGACATCTCCGCTCGGCACCTTGACATATGCCTTCCTTGCCGCGCTCTCCATCTCCTGCACCGTATTCGCGCCCTCCAACGCAGCGCCGATCTGGTAGCCTCGACGAATAGTTGCCAGCGTGCTGCTCTTCCACAGTGGCACAGGCTCCGCCCCGCCAGTCCCAGAGTTCCACAGCGTGATGCCGAGGAAGACGACCCCCAACAGCAGCGTGATCCCGTGGAGCGCTATCCACGCCCACTGAATCTCGTAACGAACGGTCCATATCCGCTGGTTTCCCTTCATCTTCATGGTCCCTTCCGTGTCTTGACCCAAATTAGGGTTGGTTTCGGCTTCGGAGTTTCTCCGCATCTCGTTGGTCATGCTCGTGGCCAGCGTGTAAAAGGTGCGGGTCATGTTATACCGAGTCCACGTCCAGAGATTCTTTAGCGCCAGCGGAGTGACTTCCACACGCACCTTCCCTGTCTGACTGGGGGGTGGGGTGAAGGAGGCGCCGTTGACCCCTACGGCCCCCTTGTGAAGAAGCTTTTCCAGTTCGTCCGCCATTCCGGGCACGGGCACGTCGCGACTGAAATTTGCCAAGAACAGGCTCCGGAAATACGCGCTGATCGACTTAACCGAATCGTCATTCACCTTATACGGCTCGTTGGTGCTCGGGTCATTCAAATGAAGGTCCGAATAGCTGGCCAGGGAATACAGAGGGTCGAACTCCAGGTTGCCCGGCGGGGGGACGAATGGTGGAAATTGCGAGTCTTCTGAGTTGTTGCCAATGCGCTGCCAGGAGTCCGGGTCTTGGACGGTGTGAACCTCGGTGATGTTCTCGAAAAGCTGGTTGCTCTCCATGGACGAAGTCACTTTCTTGACGCAGTAGTAGATGGCGCACTCCATCGCCTGCATCGTCACGTTCGGCCAGACGGGCGACGCGCTGAACTCTCCGACGTTGGGGGAGATGACGCTCATGGACCAGATTAGTGTGTCGATGTCTTTCATCGTGTTCGTCTTGTTCGGGTTGCCGGTGCCGAACGACGTTATCGTGTATCTTTTGAGGCCGACGACACCGTTTGTACCGGGTAACTTTATATCGCATTCACGGCTGTGGTCGTCCAGCGAGCATCCGTTGCCGTTGGCGATAAAGTGCCCGTTGGATAGGGAGTATGCCGTGGTCGGAACATCGAAAGGGCGAACCTCCTGCAGCCCCAAAGGGCGGCCATCGACCGATCCGTACACAATGGGGCCGAAGGTGGCGTCGAGGATCTCAACGAATCGGGAATCACGGCCATCGACGCGCCTCAGGTCCGCAGTGACGTTGTTGCACCTGTGACAGACACCGAGGGTGTTGAACGGAGCCCAGGTGCAGTTGCTCGTCGGGCATTGAACCAGCACCTCCTGCTCGACTTCCTCCGGGGTACGCGAAAGCCCGGCGAGGACTGCAGATTGCATCGAGAGCGGCAGCTCTGGCTTGACAGTGTAGCCGTGTGTCGGGTCCGAGCTGTTGGTGGAGTTCGGTTGATTGGGAGGATCGGGAGGATTCGTAGGCGCCGTTCCCATATTGTACCAATTGGTCCTGGCGATGAGAACAGACGCCGAGGACTCTTCCTCGAAGTCAGACCGGAACTGCATCAGTTGTTGCGCAAAAGGGTCGAGACCGATGATTAGTAGGGTCAGGATGGCGCCGAACTGGAGAGCGAGTCTGTTGTTTTCAGGGGTAGCTTAGCGTCAAGTCTCGCCGGCCCGGAGATTGGAACATGGAACTTACGGGCCTTTCGTCTTTGTGAGAACTCTCAGACTGCCGAGAGGGCCGCGGGTCGCGGCGTCGATGCGCTCAAAGTCCATGAGGGGCCGCGGCTCTCGGACAAACAGGATCCACTTCCACTGGGCCATACACTCGGCGAGGACGAAGGCGAGGCTCGCCTTCACAGCCAGCGAGAGAATCGACACCACCGCGTTGAGCGTCACGCCCTTCCAAGCGATGACCTCCTTGCCGTTGAACGAGGCCAGGACGGCCACCATGGCGGCAAATGACGCGATGGAGCCCAGTACTGCCGAGTACTCCCACACCCAGGCCGTCCATCTCATCTTGGTCGGTGACGTGAACATTCTGGGCGATGATGTACATGACTATGGAGAGACTCGAGTACGGAGGGAACAGAATGATAAATCCTCAAGCATTCGGGAACCGGGTGTCGGGCATAATTTATTGTTGATGCCTACGATCGCATATAACGTGACTCACTCGGCCTCACTCAGCCTCGCCCGCTGTAATAGGGTAGGCTTGTTAGGGACCTGAGTGCGAGATTGCCTAGGTGGTGTCACAGGAGCCTATATACAGAATTGTACGGGGTGAAAACCCTGCTGCTGCATCAGGCCCAATCCGGGTATAGCTCTCGGTGGCCCCAGAGAGTGCCCCTGACCAGAAGAGTGGAGGAGAGCAAAACACCAACAGCTTCCAACACCAGCTCCCTTGATCTCCAAGCTCGGATGGATGTTCGTTGTGGAGTCGCTGACGCGAGTTCCGAACTAGCCAAAGAGGCGACCTCGCTACTCTGGAACCCCGGCAGCTTACAACGCTGCGCGTAAGATGCAGATCTAGCTGATCCAAGTCACCTTAGCCCCGTTTGGTACCAAGACTGCAAAGCCTTGATCCCCACTGGCTGGCGGGGGCAGGGGTGTAATCCTCACTTCCGGGTTCTTGCCTTTGATTTTAGCGCCCCTGAGCAGCCAGACAAGAGGGGGATGGGGCACAGCGCAAATTTCTGCCGCGATTCCCGTTCTCACTTGTCGAGGCGCAGGCGCCTTTTAGGATCGGGTGGGGTGGCTGGATTTATTGCACTGGCACTAGCTAGTTGAGAGGGAGGGCAAGGGAGTTCGGGTTCAGGTAGCCGGCCGAGATATAGTAGCTCTGACGAGGCTTCTGGCAGAGCGTCGGGTACGCTGCGCGCGATATATTGCTACTCGAAAGTTGGGTTGTAGCAAGCGGTATTGCGAAAAGGAGATATAGAGGCTATATAAACCTATATACTAAGTTACTAGTTATCTCTGACTGAGGAATTATTAGCTAGTATAATCTACTTCTACCTCTAAGGCTCTAGTACTACTAAGAGTATATATAACTATAATTTATCAATACCTAGTATAAAAGTATATAGCATAGTTAGGGACTAGGGCCCTAGTAATTTATAACTTTTATATAACACTAGAGCCTCGTAGTCTCAATCCAATACGTCCAATACACGGGGGCTAAACACGCTGATTGCTTAGCACAGATTGGGGTATGCACGGGTCCCCATTGTGTAACCCCTAGAGGATCCCGCCCCCCGCGGCCATTGGCCCGACCTCGCTGTGATATCAGTGCCGAGCACAGTAGCACAGTCCGTCGCCGTTCAACGCTTGCTGGCAGGATCGCCCACTGCATGTCCCCGCATCGGCCCAGACGGGTAAAAATAGCTGACCCTTCTCGGAACTTTTGGCTGTCTTCGGTTCTCAGCTTTTGTTCGACGAATTGCTCTCGAGGAAAAATCGATAGTTCCGCTAACAATAGAGAGGAAGGATGAGTGGCTTCAGCAAGCAAGTTCAAGGAGGTCAGCTGCAGTCAATAGAGTTGCCGGCGGCATTGGTTAGTGTCTTGTCATCACCTGCTAATGATCCTTGAAAAAGAAGCGATTCGGGTGATGGGATGATGCCAGTCTTCAATCACAAAAGCTGAAGTGATGCGGTGTTTGATGGACCCGAAAGTGATGAGAGTGACGGGAATTGGAGTTGAGATTCGACAGGAACCGAGATGCCCGCCGAAAATCCAATGCCTTTGCGAGCTGCGAGGGTCTTTCCCTTCTGGGAGTTTACCTGCAGGCCGGCATTCGTCAGCTCGGTTCCCGGCCGGCAAGCAGGTGCAAAGAAGTGCAACTGCCTCTGAAATGTTCAATAAACCAACAAACAATATTGAACCTCTCAAAACTTCCAACCGATTGTCTGGCACGCCACATGGCGGTTATTGTCCGTCTGTCTCGCCGCCATGCGGCCTAGCCGCCTCTCGGCATGCGGCATGCAGGAGAAAGCGCCAAGATGTTCCGTGGAAGGTTCGTGAGGCCCGAGATGGTGGGCAGCCCTATGCGGCTGCGGCAGCGTTGGTGGTGGCAAGGCAGCCGTCCACTGTCGCGCGCTTCTGCCGTTCCCGGCGTCGAATGGATTGCCGCTGTGGCGACCGCTTCGACGTCTGGCCAGCAGTGAGTGTCCCGTCCGGTTGGGCACACTTCCCGTTGTTCTGGGTGGTTCTGAGCAGAGCCTCGCATCATGAAGTGATGAGGGTCACCAAAATGGAAGTTGGAACTTCGCCCGGCTCCAAAGTAGAGAAAGGTTGGACGTCGCGCACCTACGCTGAGGTACGGTACGGGCACCTGCGTACCGTCCCAAAACCAGTCTCATGCAATCTCAACCACCGCCGCCTCAGAATTGGCCAGAAACCCATCCGGGTTGATCCCCCCAACCATGCCGATTCGCTCCCAAGCACCCGGCACCCGTGCGGACTGGCCCAAGACGAGGGCCTCGAACCGCAGCTTCTGACGAAACAACACCAGACACAGACAGTTGCCCGTCCACGGCTTGTCGGGCCACGGCTCCCCGTGCGGCACCCTGACGGCCGACGTGATCGTTTTCCCGTCTACGACGCGGGTCCACGGCTTCAGAGGGACATCCGCCTTGATGTGCAGGCCCGTGGCCCCCAGCGCGTAATCGTAGAACACGCTCTCCTTCCCAGGCTCGGCATCGTCGGACAAACCTTCAGCGGGGACTTCGCACCTGACTTCAAAGGTACTGACACGGCCCTCGACCGTAATCACCCCCTCGGTCGTATCCCACTTCCTGACCTCCATCGCCGCAACATACGGGTCATACGGCTCCGCCCCAAACTTGGCCCCGAGGTACGAGATCGGCCCCTCCAAACTCGCCCAGCTCCAGCTCGGCGCGTAAAACCCCGGGCCTTGCAGCCTGCACTGGTACCCCTCCTCCTCCCCGGCCCCCCGTCCCCGCCCCCTTGGCCTCGACTCCGCCATCCACGCCAGACTCTCGACCGGCGCGCCCGCGCCCCCCCACATCCCCCACAGCGGCGTCCACCCGTGCTGCGCGGCCGCGACCCGCCGCATGACGGCCTCGATGGCCGGCAGCCGGTCTGAAGCGCGCGTGATGGCGCGCGCGGTGTACTCCTCGACCAGGCCCATCCAGGTGTGGTGCGTGACACGGTCGAGCTGGGCGCTCCACGAGGGGCCGACTACCGCTGGCACGCCGCCGCCTGAGCCCGTGTTGTTGGTGTTGTTGGTGTTGTCGAAGCCTTCCCAGACGGAGTGCGTGCGGCACTCGAACTTGAGAGAGGCTTGGGTGAAGAAGATGGCTCGGGATGAGAGCATGCTGTTGAGGTAAAAGATGATTAGCATCGAGATGCTTACAGCCTTCCTCCTCTCGTTTCCGGGGTGAGATCCAAGTAGATATCTGGAAGGCACTTACCGCTCCTGCCAGCACCACGCCCGCGTGGAGATCCTGCCGTAGTCGCCGCCCTGTTCTTCCTTGCCGAGCGGCTGCGGCCGCCGCCGGACCTGACAGTGCAGCTTTCCCATGCCACCGGCGCCTAAGGAAAGCTCGTAGGTGGCCCATTTGGGGTCGCGTTCCACAAGGATGTGGTCATTCTCAGAATTCTAACCAGAAAGGGGTCAAATCACCAAAGGTCAGCCCATGCTTCATCGCCCTATCGCTTTCCAGAAGAGAGAACCTACCGCCGAAGCCGCGGCGATGGTGAGACCGGCGTTGCCGTAGATGGCGCCCATCTTGGGCGCCTGCTGCGCAAAGTCGGTTCTGGAGCCCTGCACGATGCAGAGCCGGTCGATCCAAACGTAGTAAATCCCCAGCGTGCGGGCGATGTGAACGACGTCCTGAAACAGCGGCGGCAGATTGTGGTGGGCGATGCCCGCCTTGCGCTCCGCTAAGTTGGAGGCATCGGTGAGGAAGGTCGAGGGCGAGACGGGGCCCCAGCAGTAGCTCAGCGCAAGATAGGGGGCGCGCAGATTCGTTCCTTGCGTCTCGACGAGCCTGATCCCGCTCTGCGTCTGCGGCGCGTTGACCCAGAGGACCCGGTCGGGCAGGACCGGGTGGTGGCCGTTGGGAGAGCACTCCGGATGCCCCAACACGCACGCCTGGATGTGGGACTGCATGAAGCGAAAGCACTGGATGGAGCCGGAGTGGCGGGCGGAGGGGGACGCTGTGCCAAGGTGTCGGATGAGCTCTCCTTGTATCAAGTCTGCAAGGGGACGGCTTCAGGTCAGCATCAGGCGTGATACGCATGCAACTCGGCGCAACAGAAATGAAAGGGAAGCCCAGGCGTACCCCCAACGGTTGTCTTCTCACGGTCAACACTGCGCCGGTAGATCTCGAACTCCTGCGTCTGACGCGACTCGTCGTCACTCGGCCTCTGGGTTTCGACCACCCAGCTGACCTTCTTCCCCTCCGGCACCACAACCCCCAGGGCGAGCATATCCTCAGGTCCGGCTGCGCGACTGGACATCCTTCCAAAATGCAATCTCACCACCAGGGGCAGGCCCGGCGCCAGAAAGAGATAGAGATAAGACTCTTCCTTCTCCCAGCCTGGAACGGCACCGCCCAGCGCCGTCGCGACCATCGAGCAAAACACGCACCCGCGCTCCGCCGACGCGCGCAGCTCTGCCGCGTCGCTAATCTCGATCTTGGCCACGGGCGTCCCGGGCGCGAGCTTGTACTCGTACTGCGCCCATGCTGCCTTGTCGCGGTCCTGGTTCCAGTGGAGATCCGGCGGCGCTTGGTACGGGTCCAGGTTGTAACAGACTGCGCACAGCCCGGACGAGCGGACGCGGAACAGGCTGCGCGGGTCGCCCTGGGAGAACGCGGATACTGGCTGCTGCATCAGCGCGACGAGGCGGTCTACGCTGGAGAGGTCGAGGTCGTGCGACGTGGATGCCAGGGTTTCGGTGAAAAGGGGTTCCAAGGTGCGGGACTCGGAATGCGAGGCGGAGTTGCTGCTCTCTGTTGCTCTGGCTCCCCTCTCCCGGGTTGGTAAAACGATTCTGCCTCGGGCTATCACCTCGAATGTTGCCATGGTCTTGATGCTGCTGCGCAACTGAGAGTCGGGCGGGGTTTTACGCTTCTTGGAGAGGTTGAGCCGACTGTTGCGGACAGGAGTCCTCAGTTTCAGACTTGATGCGGGCTAACTCCTGAACATTTACGGCGTCCAGACGTGGATGCGCAAGGCAACTGAATGGCGCCGTGTTCTTATAACCAATGTTAACTATTCCCAAGGATGGCTGTGCCTGCGCCTTGGCGCCGATCCAGATGCGGCTGGATATGACGGACGGAGTAATACTCCCCCGAGATTATGCGTAGGTAGTCTCGGCTGCAGAAGATGTATGCATGGGTTAAACAAGGCTTTGGACGACTGCACTGAATGTTGGACGGATGAGTTTAGTCTGGGCAAAGTACCTACCTACCTTAAGTCTCTTAGGTAAAGGCTTGCAGCTATCTACCTACCTAGGTAGGTACCCCCTATGTACCACCTTCAATGCTGGTATTGACCTTACCAACCACCTACCTGTAAACACCTAGGTACTCGGAGCTGCCACACACATGGAATTGGATATAACAAGGATTAGTAGAGGACATGAATCACGGTACTACAAATCTGGAACCAGAAGAACATTGATGAACGGATCCCGTGCCGCCTGCTTGACCCCCCCTCGGCCCCCGTCCTTTATACTAGCCAAATTGTGATGATGTCTAACCAACTGAACGTCTGTAGAGCCTGGATCAAGGCCAGGTTTGCGTTTGCCGTTGCCTGCGAATAGGTCGCCGCCGCCGCCGCGCTCTGCCAGTACGTCGCCTCAGCAGCGAGCTTGGGCGTGATCCAATTCCGGACATTGGTCACCATGTAGCTGAATTGCGCCTTGGAAAACTCGGTGAAAGCCGTCTTGGTGTCGTAGGTGATGCCGTTCTGGGTGCTCAGCGCCTGGGTCAGGAACACGCAGAGCGAGTGGACGCTGCCGTACACCGTCGAGAGCGCGTTCTGCGCCTCGGCCGTGTTCAGGTAGTCGAACACGGCCTTGATGCGGTTGAAGGTTCCGAGCCTTCCTGCGTGGCTCATGGCGTCCCATTTCTTCACGACAATATTTTTGGCTCCCGCCCTGTTTTCCCCCGAAAGAGAAAGACGTTAGTTAGTGTGCTATGTCCCTGCCTCCAAACAGCAAAGAAGAAAAAAGAAAAGGGTGGTTGTGGGGGTGGAGCAGCAGCAGGAAGATTAAAACGCACCATATGGTCGCCTTAAGACCATTGGTCAAGGAGTCCAGCACAAGGTTGTTAGTGGTAACGTACTTGCATAACAAACCGCCCACCATAACGAACCGCCCACTTTTCTCAAATTTGATAACCTTTCAACTTCATCACCAACTTTCTCCATAAAACAAAATGGAATCTCTTCCAAAAGAGAGTCGTATAATCCTTGCACTTGAAGCCCTTAAGAAAGACTCTAAACTTTCTATACGAAAAGCTACTACGATCTACAATATTCTATGAAGCTCATTCTATAACTGATATACTAGAATATAGCTATAATATAAAATACTTACTAACCTTTAGAAATTAACTAACTTAGAAGAAAAGATACTTCTTAAGAGGGTACTCGACCTTAATATATAAAGATTTTAGCCCTAGCTTTTTAATATTCAAGAAATAGCTAATCATCTTTATATAGTATATAATATATTATATATCGGACTATGATAGGCAAATAACTTTATGGACTCTACTACAGAGCTCTCTACAACAGGGCCCTCTACAATAGAGCTCTCTATAACAGGGCCCTCTTCTAACTATAGACCCCCTGGCCAACTAGTCAATGAAGCTTGCAACTGAATTCGTAACCAGTTCCAGTAGCTACAGAGGGCCAGAGGGCCTATACAGCTCCTTGCAATAGAAGAGGCTACAGAGGCTATTTCAGCCTGGAGAGTATAGGGCAAGGACTCTATAGAGGCCCTCAGCAGAGCCTAGAAGGCCAGGTGGACCCAGGAGACTACTAACTGATAACAGCGGTATAGAGCTCAGAACCAGGCTCTACTTACCGCCCAGCCGGCCGACTACCGGCCAAAAATCGACCAACGGGCACTAGAAAGGCACGAAGGCCTTACAAAGGCCGAGAGCTCCCTACTAACCCAGGCCCGAACAGGGG